>APFE030561900.1:341347-370008 GCA_000404065.3 Pinus taeda | reverse complement strand
ATATATAGAAAGGAGGTTTTTTCATTTGAATCATCCAAGAATTGTTCATTTGTGTAATGTAAAGAAGGTTTCCCCCTCGAAGAGGCTGAATTCTAAGGCATTCAACTATCTTTTCTATCTTTTTGTGAGCTAGTTTCATAACACGACATCTGATACATTTCATCATAATCATGTGCCCTGAAGGTAGAAATATCTATCCCGCTGACATTGCTCAATGTAATCTTTTCATGATTAGTGTGCGAGAAGATCCAATGTATCATGTTTGCACATGGGAGCACGGGATATCTGCATGAAGTCTAGTACAAGCCAGACTTGTGGATGTTCACATAGATTTGACGGTCTTTGAGGTCTTCCCCATATGTTATTGCAAATGAATGATTGACCTATTGCCATTTTAGCTTGATGTCCTTTTCTATAATCAGCTTGGTATCTTCATAGATCTACAGACTTGTAGACACTCGCTCAATTGCTGCTCTAGTTGCACTTCTATCAGTTTCCTTTGATCCTACTCTCCTGAAGGAAATTGATCTTTAACTGATAAGAGGAGGATGAACACCTACTATATCTGGAGACAAAGGACCATGCATGGTAAGAAATATGTCCGCGAAAACCAAAAAAAACTTGAGGAATGACATGCAACATACCTGGGGATTAACTGGCAAGGATTGCACAAATTGTCCTGGGAGGCTGGGAGACTAGTTGCCAGAACTACGTAAAATGAAGTCTAGGCTATCTGGGGAGGTTAGCTGGTTGCTGAAATTGTGCACTGTGCAATCTAGGCTAGCCTGCTAGTTGTTGGAACTGTGCAATACACAATTTTAGCTGACAGTGGTTGCAGGCCGAGTGACTGCATTACGTAATTTTCTAGCCGCAGTAGTGATTGTTCCTCAGAATTGTGCAATGTAATACTAGAGGATAGTCACTGGGAAAAAATGTGCATTTCATGAGAGGAAGATAGAGACTTCCCTCTCAAGATTGTGCAATGTAGTCTTGGTGAGGCAAGGTCTGGGCCAAGGCTGCTGAGACCTGTTGACAGGTAATTGAAAGCAAATGTGAATGTGAATGCATGGTGATATTGAGTCAAAGCAAGAGTGAATGATCATGCATGAAAATAATGAAAGAAAGGTTCATAAAACAGAACAACATGCATGTGGGTGAAGCGAGTTACTGAATCAGTGACCATTTTGTTTAGAACAGTTTCATGCATGCGACAACAGTGAGATGCTAATGAAAATTGAAACAATGCTAGTAAAATCTAGTATGCATGTAAATGATAACAACCATTCATAGAAATCAAGCAAACAACACTCACACAAGTGAAAACACAAGAGGCGACAGAAATGCCACAAAAGACAAGTTAAGGAGACTTACCCATGAATAACTGAGTTGGATGTGTCGAAGACTCCTGGATGTGACATGGGATGTTAGAGATCCAAGATTGATGTGAATAAATGAGCTCTAAATTGTGGAATAAATAAGTTTGAGGGTCATTACGCACATGCCACAAATCGAGGAAAAAGCGACACTTGGAGGAAAGATTCTAAAACGATCTTTGCATGCAACCTCTAGCTACTAAAAATAGCTCCCTAAAATCTAGGGATGTTTTTTCATGTTTCTTTTTCCTGCTCCAAGAAAAATAAGCCCATGCATGCAAGTCAAGCTTCCTTGGTCCCAGGTGGAACCAGCCAACCCAACTACACATGCAACAATCTGCTCAGCTAAGGGGAAAAAATGCACATTTCTTGGAGGGAGATGGGATGGCTTCCCAGAAGGATTGTGCTTTCTGGGTAGAGCGACTAACTGCTGCCTAGAATTCCACAATTTATGGGCTGAGCAGCCTTGCTGGGAGGAATTGCACAATTTTATCAGTGAAGATTGATTGGAATATTTGCGCAATTTTGGAGCCTAGCAGGCTACGAGACAGAATTATGTAATTTTTGGAGGGAAGACTGGTTCCCCTCTAGAATTCCAGAATTTCTTGAGGGAGCTGCTGAGCTTGTAGCTAGACCAAGTCTAAAGAAACAACCTGTGAGGTGGATGCAACAAGCTCTAATGCACAGGCTGTCATTCTGCAAGAAAATCAATGAAACTTGTGTACTTGACAAGGTAAGACACGCTGTTGTGAAAGGTTGGTAGGGAGGCTTGAAGAAGAAGCTAAGGAAAAATTTTGGAGGGTGGTTGTAGCCTCTACAACACTTTGCAACACATTGGTAGAACTCCAACTTTCTGAATGTACCTTTTTCATGAAAAGCAAGTCTAACACCTCTGAAAGTATTGTTCAGTTCTCAGTTTGTCTTGGTTTCACACTAGATTGATTGTAGGATGTAGCATTTGCCAAGCTCTTGGTCGATTGACACACATTCCAATCCAAGCAAACACAGTTGTTTCGATTTGGGTTGAGGGGTATATTGGTGCACAAGAAATATAGTCGTTAGAGTCTTAGATTCATCTATGGTGTTGCTCCTCTACCAGCAGGCTTGAACAGTACCTTGGCAGAGTCACGCAGGAACAAAAGCATCGCTCTGCTGTCAGCAATCCTCGTGAGTACCTTGGCAGAGTTAATTGCATCACCTCTCTGCACAGGAAGCCTTTCTCTTCTTTCGCCTTATCCATTTTTCATTTTGAAAATTTTCACTTTTCATTTTTTTCATTTTTTTTCATTTTCATAATTGTGCATATTATTCATTCATTTTAGAGTTGGAAGAGGGATCCTGACTTATTGAGAGTAGAAGAGGCCATTCCTTCAGAGAATTATTTCATATATACCTTTGATGTGCCTGTTAAGGTTTTCCCCCTCAGCTTACTCTACTCGACTGAGCTGAAAAGGGTTAACCCAAAAACAACTGACTAGCGTAAGTGCCACTAGTTAGCGTGCAAGAATTGTGTTTTCACCAAGGTTCACTTCGAATAGTAGGTATTTTCCATTGATGTTTCATGGACCAAAGGTAACAAGTTATTCATACAGAGGCAAGATGACTAATAACCAAGTAGTGATAGCTGCAAAAGGCCTCTTGTACTTTACCCATCTTGTTTCCAGGGTCATGCGCAGTTTCATGTAAAACTAATGTACAAACAAAAAAAGAAAACAAACAACAAAGAAAAGTAGAATAAAAAGTAAATGTGAAAGAAAAGTGAGTAAGAAAACAATTAAGCAAACAAACAAACAATCAAAACAGGTAAGAAAACAAGAATGCAAGCAAACAAACTAAAAGTAAACACTACTTCTACTCCTAAGCTAACGGTGCATGGGCCTAATCATGTGAAGTGATATTTCCAATGCAACCATTGGCACATTGGTTGACCCATGTTGGTGAAGGCTTGGTCTGCGAGAGACTCAGTTGTGTGAACCAAAAAACAAGAAATATATAACAATGAAGAAAAACACACTTCATGTTTAAAAGTGTCCACATGACATAAGTGAGTGAAAGTACATGTTATATGGTACGTGGACTTGTCATGGTGCCGTGCAACATTACATGCAACTTTGAAGCATACACATACTCTTGACTATGACATGTGAGAAAATGAAAGAAACAAAGACAACTTGCGTCATGCACACATGCTTGCAATGTAAGAATCCTCCAAGGCATGAGGGATGGGATCATGCAGTTAGAGTGGAGGAGGCATGATCTGTGTGTGAGATTGATCTTCAATGCATATAGATGAGTAATGAAGAGCCTTGGGTGATTGAACAATTATCCTGATCGGAAGTGAAATCAACCTCAGGATAGTGAGCGCCTGACATAACCATCAACTCACGCTAAAGTGCCTCGACAATCTCGGGTGTTTCAACTTCGTTGTCAGATAGATCATTGTAAACAAGTGGCTTTGGAAGATTAACTATGATATAATCATGATCGTGATAGAATATGGGAGTAAATGGATCACGATAGCCACGATCAGAAAATTCAATGATTTCATCAACATCCTCATGGTCTGATAAATCAAACAAAGGGGTAGATGAGAAGTGAACAAGTTCATCCTTTGTGTTTCTGGAAAAGGTAGATGAAAGGTCAAGTGGATTTTCAATGAATAGTTTATCCTCTCCATTGTCAAATGATGGAATGACATCTGATGTGTCTTGTGAGTGATAAAAAATGGGTGCATCCATAGATGAAGATACACATGAGAAATCATGGATGGTAGGTTCACCAAAGTTGATAGGAAAGAACGCAGGAGGCTCAGACAGAGGGGAGTCATCCTTCACCAAGTGTTGATGCTCAAGCTCCTAGTCACACTCTTCATGAATCACAGTGCATGTTGGTTGTGCAACACAAACTCCATTAGTGGCTTGATCCTAATTCATAATAAGTGTAGGGTTCAGAATGGAAGTAAACAAGATAGTATCATCGAGAGGAATAACCAAGTATGAAGACAAAGGTTGTTGTACAAAATGCATATGGCAACTCGATGGACTCACAAACAAATCTGCATGAAAATTAAGTGAAGTGATGTTGGGAGGATGTGACAGTTGAACAAATGTGGGAGCATGAACTCCCGCATCACTCTACAGTGGTGGAGTTGTTTGATAAGGGGACAATGGATAGTCACTTGTGAAAGTGACCATGTTCATCTATGATTGCGCAACTCCATGACTGAAGAATACTAAGCGAGGCTTGAGTTCAACCTTCTTCTTGGGATGGGCAAATTTATTAAGAAACTAATCAAATATATCCCAAAGATAGAAAAAATTCATCTGGCTCTTCGGAGCTTGAAACTGGAAACCACGGAAGCACTGCCAAAAATCCATAGGTGATTCATGCAGAGCCTTCTGTTATTGTAATAGATTTTGGTCAAGATGTTATAGATCAAAATGATAGAAAGTGTCTTCAATGAGATCACATAAGTGCTCAAGAGAGTGCACACTGTTAGCCAATAGGCTGCACAACTACCGATGTGGAGATTCGTGAAGTGTGTATGCAAGTAGCAGATTGGACTATTCGTCATAACATCTATCTTCCTTGTGAAGATTGTCAAGGAACCCATGTAAGAACTCAGGCCAAACCACTTCTCCTTCACCATCATACGTGTATGTGGACAAGATATCAAATAACTCCCTCGTGATGGTAACAAATTCGTCATGCGAAAAACATCGTGGAGGGAGAAGAGTGCAAGACTCCATGATAGATATGCAAAGGTTCAAAACAAGATGAGAGAAAACAACTTTTCATTTGGCCCTCCACCATAAATGTTGATGGTGCTGGACCCGCTAACATGTCAGGGATCTCCCCTGTAAGAAGTCCTAATTACATCTCAAACAGCTTGATGTAGGATTCCCAACAGTGGGTCATACAGTAATGCCTTGACCACGGTTTCGCACAAAGGAAAGTAAGATGTCCCTGTCAGTAGCAAGGGTGTGACAGCTGCAATAAGCCAAGGAAGGTGCATGAGAGGTTCTAACACACAAAGGGTGGGGTGAGTGTGCCACTTGGAAACCTGTGATAACATGGAATTAAGAAGGAAACACAACATAAAAGATGCATCACAGCATGGAAGACAAGTTAGCAAGCAATCCAAAGTGATGATTAAACCAACAACACATTTCAAAAAGATTCATACATACATATGTAGAAATAGCTACACATACATACGTAAGAAAAAATATACATATATCATTTAGATTACTCAAGATAGTTGGAATACAATGCAATATATGCATGAAACATGTTGTCTCTGTTATATTAAGAAGTGTACTTTCCAGTCATACAATACATCCATGTCCAACCACTAGTTCCAATAGCGGAACGTTACAACCACAATTGCCTGCTCCTCCAAAGAGATATACTAGCTCTGTGTAGTGGAGAAGCCAAGGTGCATTACAATACAGTCCAATATATCTCTAAGTAGTCTTATAGTTAAGGGTGGGGTGGCCCTTGACATTCCCCTTTGTGACAATTCATCTACCCTCATGACTCTTCATCTACTCTATGACTGTTACATCCAGCTATCGACACTTGAACTTACACTTGACAAGATGTTACATTACAATGCACATGTACCCATGTGATTTGGTCTCCCAACAGTTTTTTGAGTCATAGTGATGTCTTTCATGGCTTGATCAAGCCATTGGAACGTTACAACCACAACTGCCTACTCCTCCAAAGAGATATACTAGCTTTGTGCAGTGGAGAATCCAATGCGCATTACAATACTGTCCAAGATATCTCTAAGATAGTCTTATCAAAAGCTTGGCTAACCAAAATCCTATCCAATGAGTTATGAGGGACTATTTATAGCAAGGGGTGGGGTGGCCCTTGAAATTCCCCTTTGTGACAGTTCATCTACCCTCATCACTCTTCATCTACTCTATGACTGTTACATCCAACTATCGACACTTGAACTTAAACTTGACAAGATGTTACATTACAATGCACATGTGCCCATGTGAGACAAAATGGTTGGAGAAATCCATGCAAGACATCACCATGACTCAGACAACTATTGGAAGACCAACTCTTCGACATCATCATGGTGATTGACAATAGCGAACTGGTGCCAGGCTTAGTAGTCCATGGTGGTGTCTGTGTACTCTAAGGTGACATATTTCTGGAACCTGAATCTTGCCTCCATAACATTCTGGTACACTTCTCAAGCTCCTATGTCCAACTCATTTGATAGCATGCACATCGTTCTCTTGAGTGTGGCCGGTGTTAGAGCTTAGATTCACCTCACGCTGAAAAAGGTAAGCTTCTAGGTGCACATCAAACCACGCTCAGCCTCGTAGCTAGCTGTACGAGGATAGGAGAGGGCTCTCTCCAAGTAAATCTCAGTAAAGGATAATCAATGGGTCTTGAGATGACTGAAATAGCTTCTAATCTTAGGCTAGGTATGAAGTGCAAGGGTTTGATTTGAGTTTTTGGGGGTTTTTGTTGGAAAAAGGAAGAGGCAAATTTGGGTCCGGGGATGAGGCCTAGTTTTTGCGGAGTTCTAATTGGGGCAAGGAAGGCAATCATTTTGATGCTTTAGATTTGAATGAATGGATGGATCAGATCGGTGAGGAGCCAGGGAGGGAAAGAAAGTCTCAAGAGTCCTCCTCAAACACATGAATACATGTAAAATTAAACAAAATTTCAAGGCAGAGCATAGCATTCCAATGGATTCTACCTTAATCACTCATTTGTTTAATTTCAGAACAAAAGAGAAGGGAAAATGATACACATAAACATCAGTGAACTTACAATTACATAGAGAAAAACATTATCAAAACACAAAGCCACATGGATCGCAACAAGTGTTGCAAAACCCTGGTCTTTCCTTAGCCAAAAATGTAGAGATAGAATGTACAATGATGTGCTAAGCAATCCCAAGTGTCCAACCCTGAAAATGACTTAGAAAATACATGATATAGACCATTCTAACCCATTCCTATGCCTCTAGGGGTCGAGCTCATCATTCTAGGAGCTGTTTCAACCAATTCTAAACAAGGCACTGAAATCTAGGCAATCAAACAACTTGCCTCTATATGGAAGGAAACTGATTCATTCATTAAATTTTCACTTTTTAGTGAATGAATCCTCTAGAACAAGTAAAAATGGGCCAATATTACATCATGGTCCTCAAATTACATCATGGTAGATCAATAGTTACATCAAAAAGTGAAACTAGTCAAAACTGGGCGAATTTTTGAGCTGTACAATGAAAAATAGGCAAAAATCCTCTATGCGCCGCGCCTGATTCTCTATGCATCGTGCCACTTTGGAGCTGAATGTGAGGCCCTTCCCAGAGTACAATTGAGCTCATGAGCTCATTGGAAATCCCTACCTATCAATTTCGTGTCAATTTGCCCCTGCAAAAATCAAATCTCCCAGGTCTGCTTCCTGTGTGTCAAAATAGGGGCATAGAGGTCATTTTTTGAGTGTTTTTGACCTCTTGAGGACTCAAAACTTGCCCAAATTTCTTGGCCATGCACCAGCAATCATAATTTTTCATGCCAAATCCAAAAATGTAATTTTTTTTTTAAATTTGGGGCCCCCTAGCAAAAGCGAGCGCCACGTGGCGCGACGCATAGGAAGGCAAAACCTATTTTTTAGTGCAAAAAATTTCCAAAATGCAAAAAATTGCTCCAAATTTCTTGAAATTTGGGCTGGACCTTCTCTATAAAGTGTCATGCTGGGCTAAAGAGGCTTCGGCCAATATCTAAAGACGATCATGCTCCTTTTGCCTCTTTTTCTTCTTTGTTGCCTTCTTCAATTTTGCCTTTAGATTCCTTATTCGTGCCTTGAAAACCTTGTTCCGTGCCATGTAGTGGAAATCCATGTGTCTCAACAATGCTTTGTCCCTATCAGCCTTGTCCAATAGTCTCTCCAGGTGGATGTTGACTCTCTCAAGCCAAGACTCCCGATCATCATTAATCTCTTGCTCCAATGAAGTGAATTCAATCCTCTTCCTTTGGGCAGCTTGACGATTCTCCTGGAGGTTTTGTAACTCCATGATTGTTTGTTGATACTCAAGCTGTTTGTTCCTCTGCTCCAAGTATTTCATAGTCCACTTAGCCCTCTCCAAGTTGAGGGACAAGGCTTTGATCTATGTCTCCTGCTCCTTGATGATCTCTCTAAGATGTGCACTTTGCGGGCCCATGTCTGTATCGTCATCCTGAATAGGAATAAAGTCCCGCTCACCTAAAGGCCCCTCGTCCTACATTGGCCTCTTGCCTCTATCCTGTACCTGTGATGCTAATGTCGGAAGCGAGGCCTCTTCCACACCGGGTGGAGATAACACTCGCTTCGCTGCCATGAACAACTGCCTGGTGCCCTTCTGATAAGTAATGAAAACCGCTATAGTAGCAATGTGTGGACCATGGCCTTCATGTTGATGAGAAGGTCCACCTGTCTCATGCCCAGCCTCTGGAGGTCCTTATGAAACTCTGAATACTCACGGGAGATGAAATCACCCCAAGTGATGCCCTGTAATCCAAGCTTATGAACCACCAAAATTTCGATGAGATCAAAATGACAAATATTGTTGAACTGATGTTGAGGGGTCTTGTGCTGCACAAGGATGGTCATCCTTTCTATGTTTTGGCATATGAAATAAGGAATATTCATCGTTCATACCTGGGTGAAATGTGTGAGCAACCTGATGTGATAAGCATATAATCGGGAGAAACGACCTTCACAACTGAAATACTTCACGATTAATTTCATTAGTGGAGCATATTCATCTTTGAGATATTGGAAAGGAAACACTCTCTTGAGCTGCCTCAAGAAACCAGGTTTAATATATGGCTCATAATGCTACCGGTCAATCTTCTGCCTCTTGTTCCATGGCTCTCCAATGTTAGGTATGCCAGTTTCCAGTGAGATAGATTCTGGTGTAAGTGTGAAGGTGACACCAGCTAAAGTGACTTGATCACCATGTAAATGCAGTACAAACAAGCGAGCCAACTCATGATGAAATTGAATATTAGCAACCTTCTCACAAAACTCATAACATGACTGAAACTGGAAATAAGAGATGGCAAGAGGGCAGGCCTGCAATTCAGTAAGGGTGGTTGGTTCTTCTCTAATATGTCTGCCACCTTTATGAGGCCTCCGGGGTGCATGTCCCTCCATGGGTGAGTCACTTTGGGTCTCCACTTCATAATCAGATGAATGACCAGATGACATAACTACTGCTATACAAATTGCCTTAGAGAAATAGATGTTGGTGTATAAAACTGTGTTGGACTGCCCTTTAGTCATGTGGTTGACCTCTGCCACAAAGGGGAAAAAGGTGAAACAAGGGACTATTAGGAGAGAGGAAAATAATGAGGGAATAGGGACTATTGGGATAGATTTGGTTAGGGAATATAGGAGGGTTTGGGAATTTTGTATAGGGTTAGGGTTTGGGGTTTTACATTTGAAAATTTGTGAAAGGGAATTTGGGATAGGGGTTTCGTAACTTTACAGGGTAGGGAACAATGAAATCAGGGAAAAATGAAATAAGGGAGACAAGAGAATGATGGAAAGAGGATAAACTTGGTGACAAACAGTTGTTGAAACCCTAGGCAGCCATTTTTATGTGAGGGCTTTGACGTGGTAGGGTTTGATTATGTGTTTAGACCATCACCATTCATAAACCACCATAGCCTATCAAAAAACTGGATAAATCACAGAGATGGAGGCTCTACCTGTCAAATCCGTGCAAGTTAATGGCAATTTGGAACAATTCTTGGTAGTTTTTAGGCCTTTTGCTATGTGTGCCACGCAGATCACCCAATGCATTGTGCCTTTCCAGTGCGTCATGCCCATATAAAATAACACTGCATGTTTTCTCCTAGTGCGTCGGGCCTCCCCAGTGCGTCGCGCCTCCTACTCAATGTGCCGCACAGACCCGTTTTCTTCCAAATTCACCCAAATTTCGCACTTGTTCACCAAATTTGCTCTACCTTTCTTCTCTTTAGCAAATGAGCTTATCAAATGAAGGAAATGCTTATAATCAAAGAGCTTTTAAGATTCTAGCTCATGAAACCCACTTTTACAATGTTTTGCAAATAACTTTTATTTCAACCTCTGTTTTGGACTCTTTCACTACTTTTTCACTTTGTAATGAGTAAAATGACCCGAGCTTGGCTTGTCTTTGCAGGGGTTGGAGCTTCTTAGGCTAAGGAAAGGAACCAGGGTGTAGGTGAAGGAATTTACAATGAAGAGAACAAAATTTACATGATTTTGTACAAATAAGGCTAAATACTCTATTTTTTCCTCAAAATAGAGTTTTGAGGAAAAACGCATTTTCAGATACTTATTAACAAAATTTATTGGCGATAGAACATCCTCATGGCTTGCTGGTGACTATTGGACACTCTGAATCATTTATTGAAAAAACCCTAATGAAACCCTAGACCTACTTGACACTAAAACGCTAAAGACAAGTTTTGTAACTTTGATGAAAAGAAGGTTGTATATGCGTTTTTTTTTATGAACAGACATCAACCAATAGGTGAATGACATGAGTGAAGTATGGGGACAAGACCCTTCTATCAGAGGATCGATGCTCCTAAATGGAATGCAGGTGATCAAGCAGAATGGGACACCTAAAATGAAATGCAACAAAAGAGGTTTTGATCTCTGACGGAGGGTTGAAGAGACCGACTCTAACATTGGCTCCAATAGGGATCGTAGCTCCTTGGAGGTGCCAAGAACTACAGACTTCTGGGAGAGTAGGCAGTGCCTTCATCCATTGGGCTATGGAGTCCATTATTTCGAGAAATCCACACAAGACTTTTGACTCAATTTATTTACTGAAACTTGATTCAAACTGACGCAATTTTGAAATTAAAATGACTCAAAGACTGACTTGACAAACTCAAACCAAAGCTAAAATCATCCTTCAGAATTATAGCCTTCACTTCGGGCCCCAAATTGAAGAAAATATCACAACACACTCTTGCAATGAAACTAAAATTAAAACGGTATATACAGTGACAATATAAGCAACAAAAAATTTCTCAGAAATGATACTGCTTGAGTAGCCGAGCATTTACCGGCCCTCCAGGACATTCTTCCCCGTTCATCTCCTTCAAAAGAAAAGCATTCTGACCACGATATGCAGCAACTTTGAAGGGACCTTTCCAGAGATTTTTGAACTTACCGTGCTTACCCTTTTCCTCGTTCCTTGCATCCCATTTCAGCACCACTTCCTCCAATTGGAATTTGTCCGCCTTTGCTTTTCTGTCATAGATTTTCTTAATCTTCTCCTGCAACTTTGATGTGTTTTGGAAAACTTCTTCTCTTGTCTACTGCAAATGGACCATTTGACTCAGTCTTCTTCACTGCTGGCCTCCTGAAGAAGTTTGACTACCGGAGCTGCCAGAGAGGTGGGGAACACTATATCAATGCCATAAACAAGCTCAAAGGGAGACATACCAATGGATTTCTTTTGACTGACCCGATCTGCCCAAAGTGCACTGACCAACTTCTTATGCCAACTCTTCTTGTTTATTTCCAGCAGCTTTTTAATGATGTTGACTAAAGATTTGTTAGAAGACTCCCCCAACCCATTGCCTTGCGGATGATAGGCAGTTGAGTGTCCCAAAATGATTTTATACTTGTTACAAAACTCAATCATCCTCTTTGATTTGAAAGTTGTTGCATTATCAGTGATTAAATTATTCGGGAAACCAAAACGAGACAAGATGTTATTCTCAAGGAATGAAATAATTACCGCATCCGTAGCTTGTCTGGTAGGAATTGCTTCGATCCATTTCGTGAAATAATCTGTTGCCGTGAGAATCCGCCGATGCTGACCGAAAGAAGCGGGATGAATTTCACCAATGAAATCCAACCCCCACTGCTGAAAAGGGGCACTCACCTCAATGGGCTTAAGCGGCAAAGATTGTAATTTCTGCCTTCCTTCGAAAATCTGACATTTATGACAGCTCTTGACAACCTTATATACATTAGCAAACAATGTCGGCCAATAGTATCCCTCTCTCAGAATTTTATTCGCTGTTGTTTTCCAAAAAAGGTGACCGCCGCAATCTCCTTTGTGTGAATCCTCCATGACCTGCTTTGCTTCTTCTTCCACCAAACAATTCAACAGAACGCCACCAGGATCTTTCCAATAAAGTGCATAATTTAGAATGCAAAACTTAGCAGCCTTTAATTTGAGAGTTCTACTTTTGTTTCTAGTCATGACGGGTGGTGGTGACAAATTCTGCAGCACATATATGATATCTGAATACCACGGGGAAAGAACAAACATTTTGGATACCTGAATTGACGAACCTTCCTCATTCTCATCGGACATAGCAGTGATCAGATTTATGTCTAAGGTGTACAAGTTTGATTCAGCCATTAACTTTGCTAATCCTGTCCTTTAACAAGCTTGGTGGGCTTTATCTCCACATCGTACTCCAACAACGCTGCAATCCACTTGCCTCGTCTTCCTTCCAGATTTGTCTGCACTAAAACATCCTTGACATCAACGTTAGGAACATAAGACAAAGTATGAGAATGCAGAATATATACCCGAAAGTCTTTCAATGCTTTCACAAGCGCAAGGGCTTGCTTTTCAATGATGTTGTACTTCACGGCTGCATCTCTTATAGTTCGGCTGAAGAAAGTAATTGGTCTTTCATGCTAATCTCTTTTCTGCATTAATACAGTGGCCATTGTATGCTCCGAAGCAAAAGAAAACAATATAAAATCCTTAGTGTAATCCGGGCTAATTAGAACCGGAGCTGAAGAAAGAGCCAATTTGACTAAATTGAAAGATTTCACAGCCTCTTCCATCCACTTCACTTGGCTGTCCTTCTTAAGCATGTTTGTAATCTCTCTTAGGTGTTCAACAAGGTTAGGCACAAAGCAGCGTAAAAAATTCATCTTACCATTAAAAGATTGAATCTCCTTCTTGTTCCGAGGAAGATCAATTTGCTGAATCGCTTCTACATGTGCTGGATCAATACGAATACCATCTTTTGAGATAATGTGCCCAAGTAGTTTGCCCTCATCCATTGCAAACAAGCTCTTATTTGGATTCAGTGACACACCATATTTTCTGCACTTTTGAAAGACAATTTTCAAATGCATTTGATTTGGAAAACACCATCAGATCATCAACGTACACAACCAAAAAGACATCCTTCTCATTTGCGAAAGACAAGTCCATTGCCTGCTGAAATGTGGCACCCGCGTTCTTCAAACCAAAAGGCATTTTAGCGTATTGAAAAGTTCCCCATGGAGTGGTGAACGTTGTTTTAGCCTGGTCATCTTCATGGACCAAAATTTGGTTATATCCAGAATAACCATTGAGTAATGACATTCGAGATGCTCTGACTACTCGCTTAAGTATATGATCCATTTTGGGCAATGGATAATTGTCTTTCAATGAAACTTTATTGAGATTCCTAAAATCAATGCACAAGTGAATCTCACTTGTCTTCTTTCGTACGGGCACCAAATTAGAGATCCAGTTAGAAAATCTGATGGGAACAATGATTCCTGATTTGTACAGCCTGTTTATCTCCTTCTCAATTGATGGCAGCAGTTTTTGATTTAGCCTTCTCAACTTCTATCTGAAAGGTTTTTGATGAGGCTTAATGGGAATAGTGTGCTGAATTATATTGGTATCATATGTCTTTAAGTCAGAATAATCCCAAGCAAACACATCAGCAAAAGATGAAAACAAACTGATATATTTGGATTTTACCTTGTGTGGCAATTCTTTGGACAATTTTACCAGTTTTGGATTTGCAGCTGTTCCGATATTGACCTCTTCAACACCCTTTTCTGTTGGCTGCAATGTTGGTTTGCAGGCTACGTCATCTTGATCAAAGAGTTATTCTAAAGGTATCAAGCCTTTAGGAATAATGTTAGCCTTTAGCTGCAACACTTCCATTTGATTGATTTGCACATCATCTTCACCATCATCGTGTTCTACATCAATAGAGGTATCTTTGAACTTACCTTTGTTTTGCAGAAAATCATTAATTTCCTCATCGTCTTGGAAAACTTGCCAATATCTCTGATTGTCCGAGACAGTTGGGCGATGCTTGACATGGATTTCGAATTTATTACTGGAGTTCATTGGAATCTTCAAACTACTTGCTACCTTAGCAAGTGCATCAGCAATACAACTTTGAATACGAGGCACACACGTCAAGGTATAATCTGAAAACAACTTTAGGATATCTAGAACTCCATTTCAGTAAGCCCGCATTCGAGGGTGCTTAGCTTGATATTCGCCTTTAACTTGCTTAATCACCAATTCGGAGTCGCCATATACTGCAATCCTCTTAGCATTCAGCTTTCTTAGAATTTTTAGGCCAACAATCAAAGCTTCATACTCAGCTTCATTGTTCGAACAATCAAAAGCTAGCTTGTAAGAACATACCCGCACATTACTAGGCACTTTGTTTGGAGCGGAGAAAGGACTGTGTACCCAAATACCAATTCCAACACCATCATTTCCCACTGTACCATCGAAATCCATGGTCCACAGGCCCTCTTCATCTTCTTCTAAGTGTTGTAATTCTGCTGGCTCTGTTTTTCCTGCTTGTTGTCCATTATCTTCAGCTGATTGCTCAGCAGTGTTTTGCTCTTCTTGTCCTTCTTTCCTTATAACTTCTCTAAAATTCTCTGTTATTTATGGAATACTTGTTGCTTCAACTAACTGACTATCTACATCATTAAAACTATCTGAATACAAAACAAAAGACTCTAGATTTGTATGTACATAATTTATTGGATGATTAATTGGTTTCTCCTTGCTTGTAATCATGTATTTCATTTTTTGTTCCCGGTACGATTTTCTCATTTGGCCAAACACAGGAATCGTTGCATAGGAGAAATCTAGTTGTAATGTCCCTTTCAATTTCGCTCCCCTAGACCTGGAAAGAAGCATACCAAACTGGGAGGAATGTCCGCCACAACAATATCCATCAAAACATTCTTCGTTGGGATTTGATCTAGACTTACAACCAAGTCTTTGATGAGCCCAATACATCTTACTATATTGGAATCAAACGAATAAAGATCATGGTATTTCTTAGTGATGTCCAGATCCAACTTCTCCATGATAGCCTTCGGCATAAGATTGTGGGAAGCTACGGAATCAAACATAGCATTATGTAACACAAAATCATGCAACCTTAAACTGATATAAAAAGGTGGCACATCATTGTCTGGAGACTCACCATTCAATGCTGGCCCAAAAATCAATTCGGGTTGATCATCTTCGACATTCACCATATCAGACATTGGATCAAAATTCAAAATTTTAGAAACTTGCCCTCTATAACTGTTGTTCCTCATTATTTCAGTCAAGGGAATGGATACCTTCAATTTAGAAATTTCATTTTCTAAACTAAAAGCTGAAATATTTTCTACCTCTTTGGCTGGGACATCTTTCTTTTCCTTTTCCTTCAATACAATTAGCTGATTTGATTTTTCTGCTGATGGTGATTTGTGGATATTAGGATCAACTCCCTGTTTCCCTTTCTTTTGTACAACAGGTGAATCACTCTTTGATGCTACAACTTCCTTCCTCTTCTGAATTGGGTTAACAGGCACATATATGTTTCTAAGTGAATATTGGCTTGATGGGCGGACAAAGCATTCATATAACCTCTTTGGTATTCATCTGATTCTTCTTCCAAAATTGTGTCATTTGCTGGAACGAAATCTGCATCTTTGTGTACAACTGAACTTTCTGCATACTCCTCCTCTTCAGTAATATAAATAGGCAAATCATCTGGAGTAAAGAAGTGATTTTCTTCCCCTATCATATTCTCTTCCTCATCAGATTCTGGTCCATGCACAAAATTTTGCTCCAGAGGTGGCTGTACTGGATGTTGCGCTGTGGGATCTTGGGCTCGCTGTTCTCTTTGTTTGATTCTATATTGTGTCTGCTGTTGGCCACGGAAGTTAGGATTTCTAACTTGTGGCTCAGGTTTATCAAGTTTCACCCTTTCAAACATCTGCTCCACCTTCCGAAGTAATTGATCTGTCGAAGACGACTCTTCTTTTATTGTGACCTTCTTTTCTGCTCTTGCTCTAGCCCTCTTGGCCAACAGATTTGCTTCAACGCTGACCGCGATCTTCTGCATATCTTCCATTGTGGTAGGCTCTCTCTCTCTTAGTTGATAAGCCATGTCAGCATCAAAACCATTCGGAAACTTCATCATGGCTAGCCCCACAAGTGGCCTTAGATGATCAGGAATTGCTTTGTAAACTGAATTGAATCTAGTATAGTAATCTTGAACGGACTCACCAACATTCCACTTGATATGCTCATATTCATGAAGGATCTGAAGAGGGTTTTCCTTGATTTCCCAATGATCTAAGAATTGTCTTTGTAGATCGTCCAATGTAGCAATACTAGCAGTGGGCAAAGCTCTGAACCATTTCCTAACTTCACCACTAAATGTCTGTGCAAACAATCTCATTGTCACATTTTCTGCATCGATCTCATGAAGGTCACAAAAATCTGCCATTTTGTCCACATGTTGCTGAGCGGTAATGTGAGGAGTGCCATCAAACAAAGGAATTTTTCTTTGATAATCTGCGGGCAAATCATCTAAAACTTGAGGCAGCACGAGAGGTGCAAAACGAGCAGCCATCACTCTTGGTGGATTCGGTCTTGGGGATGTTGGAGGAGTGGGTGCAACTGATGTATGAGGTGTATGAGGTGGGGTGTGAGGAGGAGAAGCAATTTTGGATGTAGAAGGAGTAGATGGAGGCGAATCTACTGCAGACTTTTGATATGTGACAATAAGTTGCACAGGGATAGTGGGAATGAAGGGCGGTTCGGTGGGAATCTTTGAGTTGAATGCCGTGACAGAAGATCCAAGGGTGGCAGATGCAGTTTCTAGGAAATCAGTGATAGTTGAAACCTTAATTGTAGTTTGGAGCTGTCTTAAAATAAAATTCTAAATAGACTTATTGGAATTTTCAATGTTAAGAGCTGCAACAAAATCCGGATTTGGATTTGGAACCAAAAACACTTTCGGATTTGGTTTCAAACAATGATAACTCAAATCGTGCATCAAAATCAAGCTCTTCAAGATACTTGAAAATTGCAGGGCATGAACGGGATTTGAACACGGGAGTCTTAGAACTCTCTTGACGAAGAAGTCGTGGAATCAAATTGGGATTTTCATAGACAAGGGGAGGATTTGGATCTGGATTAGCTCTGGTATATCTCCTCGAACCCAGTGTGCTACTTTCAAACGATCAAGTGGACGTAAACAACTTTCTCATCCTATCACGTCCTAAGCTTATCATCCATCATCCACAGCTTAGAATCGTCAAATGCACCGGGGTGATTGCAGGTTAGATTTTTTGTTAATGAGACTACACCAGAGATTGACTGAAGTAGCGTTTATCTACTTGCGCTAATGCAAAGAAAAAGCGTTTCGAAGGCTACCTGGCTAATCTTCAGAATCCGTCTGTAGTTTCAAAATGAAGAATACTAACAAACAATCAAATCAGTCCCCAGTGGAGTCGCCACTATGTTAGAGCCTAGATTTACCTCAGGCTGAAAAGGTAAGCTTCTAGGTCCACATCAAACCACGCTCAGCGTCGTAGCTAGCCCTACGAGGATAGGAGAGGGCTCTCTCCAGGTCACTATCAGCAAAAGATAATTAGATGGGCTTGAGCTGACTGATTTAACAACTAATATTAGGCTAGGTATGAAGTACAAGGATTTGATTTGAGTTTTTGGGGGATTTTTGTTGGAAAGAGAGAAAGGCAAATTTGGGTTCGGGGATGAGGCCTAGTTTTTGAAAAGTTCTGATTAGGGCAAGGAAGGCAATTGTTTTGATGCTTTAGATTTGAATGAATGGATGGATCAGACTGGTGAGGAGCCAAGGAGGGCAAGAGAGTCTCAAGAGTCCTCCTCAAACATATGAAAACATGTAAAATTAAACAAAATTTCAAGGCAGAGCACAACAGTCCAATGGATTCTACCTTAATCACTCATTTGTTTAATTTCAGAAGAAAAGAGAAGGGAAAATGATACACATAAACATCAGTGAACTTATAATTTACATAGAGAAAAACATCATCAAAACACAGAGCCACATGGATCCCACCAAGTGCTGCAAAACCCTGGTCTTTCCTTAGCCAAAAATGCAGAGATAGAAAGTACAATGATGTGCCAAGCAATCCCAAGTGTCCAACCCTGAAAATGACTCAGAAAATACATGATATAGACCATCCTAATCCACTCCCATGCCTCTAGGGTCGAGCTCATCATTCTAGGAGTTGTTTCAACCAATTCTAAACAAAGCCCTCAAATCTAGGCAATCAAACAACTTGCCTCTATAAGGTAGGAAACTGATTCATTCATTAAATTTTCACTTTTTAGTGAATGAACCCTCTAGAACAAGTAAAAATGGGCCAATATTACATTATGGTCATCAATTTACATCAAGATAGATCAATAGTTACGTCAAAAAGAAAAACTAGTCAAAACTGGGCGAATTCCTGAGCTGTACAGTGAAAAATAAGCCAAAAATCCTCTATGCGCCGCCCTTGATTCTCTATGCGTCGCGCCACTTTGGAGTTGAATTTTAGGCCCTTCCTGGAGTCCAAATTGAGCTCATGATAGCTCATTGGAAAGCTCTGCCTGTCTAATATCCAACCCAAGTGGAATGTTTAAATAAGGTGTCCATTTGCCCCTCCAAAAACCAAATCTCCCAGGACTGCTTCATGTGTGTCAAAATAGGGGCAGCGAGGTCATTTTTTGAGTGTTTTTGACCTCTTGAGGACTCAAAACTTGCCCAAATTTCTTGGCCATGCACCAACAATCATGATTTTTCATGCCAAATCAAAAATGTAATTTTTTTGCAATTTGGAGCCCTCTAGCAAAAGCGAGCGCCACGTGGTGCGGTGCATAGGGAGGCAAAACCTGTTTTTCAGTGCAAAAAATTTCAAAAATGCAAAAATTGCTCCAAATTTTTTGAAATTTGGGTTGTACCTTCTCTATCAAGTGTCATGCTGGGCTAAAGAGGCTTCGGCCAATATCTGAAGACGATCACGCTCCTTTTGCCTCTTTTTCTTCTTTGTTGCCTTCTTCAATTTTGCCTTTAGATTCCTTATTCGTGCCTTGGAACTCATATTTTGCGCCCTGTAATGGAAAGCCATGTGTCTCAACAATGCTTTGTCCCTATCGCCTTGTTCAGCAGTCTCTCCAGGTGGATGTTGATTCTCTCGAGCCAAGACTCCCGATCATCATTAATCTCTTGCTCCAATGAAGTGTACTCAATCCTCCTCCTTTGGGAAGCTTGGCGATTCTCACAGATGTTTTGTAACTCTATGATTGTTTGCTAATTTTCAAGCTGCTTATTCCTCTGCTCCAAATATTTCATAGTCCACTTAGCCCTCTCCAAGTCAAGGGACAAGGCTTTGATCTCTGTCTACTGCTCCTGGATGATCTCTCTAAGATTTTCACTTTGCGGGCCCATGTCTGTAACATCATCCTGAACGAGAATGAAGTTAGTCTCTTGCTCACCTGAAGGCCCCTCGAACTACATTGGCCTCTTGCCTCTATCTTGTACCTGTGGTGCTGATGTCAGAAGCGAGGCCCCTTCCACACCGGGTTGAGATAACACTCGCTTTGCTGTCGCGAACAACTGCCTGGTGCCCTTCTGATAAGTAATGAAAACCGGTATAGTAGCAGTGTGTGGATCATGGCCTTCATGCTGATGAGAAGGCCCACCTGTCTCATGCCCAACCTTTGGAGGTCCCTGTGAAGCTTTGAAAAACTCACGTGAGATGAAATCATCCCAAGTAATGCCCTGTAATCCAAGCTGATGAACCACCAAATTTTTGATGAGAGCAAAATGGCAAATACTATTGAACTGCTGCTGAGGGGTCTTATGGTGCACAAGGACGGTCATCCTTTCTATGTTTCGGCATATGAAATGCATGCATAACCTGATGTGATAAGCATATAATCGGGAGAAACGACCTTCACAATTGAAATACTTCATGATTAATTTCATTAGTGGAGCATATTCATCTTTGAGATATCGGAAAGGAAACACTCTCTTGAGTTGCCTCAAGAAACCGGGTTTAATATATGGCTCATAATGCTACCGGTCAATCTTCTGCCTCTTGTTCCATGGCTCTCCAACGTTAGGTATGCCGGTTTCTAGTGAGATAGATTCTGGTGTAAGTGTGAAGGTGACACCAACCAAAGTAACTTGATCACCATGTAAATGCAGTACAAACAAGCGAGCCAACTCATGATGAAATTGAATAGTAGCAACCTTCTCACAAAACTCATAACATGACTGAAACTGGAAACGAGAGATGGGAAGAGGGCAGGCCTGCAATTCAGTAAGGGTGGTTGGTTCTTCTCTAATATGTCTCCCACCTTTATGAGGCCTTCGGGGTGCATGTCCTTCCATGGGTGAGTCACTTTAGGTCTCCACTTCATAATCAGATGAATGACCGAATGACATAACTGCTGCTATACAAATTTCCTTGGAGAAATAGATGATGGTGAATGAAACTGTTTTGACTGCCCTTTAGTGATGTGCTTAACCGCTGTCACCAAGGGGAAAAAAGTGAAACAAAGGATTGTTAGGAGAGAGGAAAATAATGAGGGATTAGGGACTATTGGGATAGATTTGTTTAGGGAAATATAGGCGGGTTTAGGAATTTTGTATAGGGTAGGGTTTGGGGTTTTTACATTTGGAAATGTGTGGAAGGGAATTGGGGATAGGGGTTTAGTAATTTTAGGGGGTAGGGAACAATGAAATCAGGGAAAAATGGAATAAGGGAGAAGCGAATGATGGAAAGAGCAAACTTGGTGGCAAATAGTTGTTAAAACCCTAGGCAGCCATTTTTATATGAGAGCTTTGACATGATAGGGTTTAGACTATCACCATTCATCAATCACCATATCATAGCACAAACTTGAATGAAATGCAATGATGGAGGCTCTACCTGGCAAATCTGTGCGATTTCTTGGCAATTTGGGGCAAAGGTTAACAGTTTTAGGCCTTTAACTGTATGCGTCGCGCCGCATACCCAATGCGCCGCGCCTTCCCAGTACGCTGCGCCGCATACCCAATGCGCTGCGCCTTCCCAATGCGCCACACCCGTGTAAGATAACACTGTGCGTTCGCTCCCAATGCTCCGCGCCTCCCCAATGCGCTGCGCCGAACAATTTTCTCTCAATTTCACCCAATTTCACACTTGTGCACACAACTTGCTTTGAATTGCTTCCTCTTTGTCCTTGGCATGCAAATGAACTTTCAAAATGGAAAATATCTCATATAGCCATGGATTTTGATTTTTCTTTTGTCAAACCCATTTTTGTAATGTTTACACTTTGGCACTTTCCACCTTTTAATAGAGACTCTGTTTTTGGTTGTTTCCTTTGATTGTTTTTGACTGAAATGATAAAACTCTTGGCAATTTTTTGCAGGGATGGCAGACATGGAATTTGGAAAAGGCGACCAGGGCTGTGCCTGAAGAACTGTAGAGCTTAACAATTACATATTTATTACAAAAAACAATTTTAACAATATCTTCTTCAAAACAGAGTTTTGAAGAAGAATCATTCTCAACAATATTGGTGATGAAACTTATGGAATGAAAACTTATTAGGTACATCCTCATGGTTTGCTGGTGATTATCGGACATTCTGAAGCATTTATTGACAAAACCCTAATGAAACCCTAGACCTACTTGACACTAAAACCCTAAAGACAACTTTTGCAACTTTGATGAAAAGAAAGCTGTATATGCTTTGTTTTTATGAACAAACATCAACTAGCAGGTGAATGACATGAGTGAAGTATGGGGACAAGACCCTTCCATCAGAGGATCAATGCTCCTAAATGGAATGTAGGTGATCGAGCAGAATGGGACACCTAAAATGAAATGCAACAAAAGAGGTTTTGATCTCTGACGGAGGGCTAAACAGACCGACTCTAACACAAGGGAGAGGATTTTTTATTTTATTTTTCCACTCTGCATCCACACTTTTGTTAGAATTATTTTTGTGCTGGCAGTGCGAGAGCCTTTTGGGCTCAGGGGTGATCAACATGAATCCGATGAGAAGACTCGCGTTGGTCGCCCCTGATTTTAAAAATTAAAATCCCCCCCTTAACCAACTAAAATTCCTATGAAGTGGCATGAAATAAGTATGAAAAGAAAGAGAAAAGGAAGAGCTCTTACCTATAGCTGGCGGTTCGTGAAATGGTGCCCTGGATCTCTCACATTGCTTGCTTGAAGAATCAAGAAAAATGTGGTAAAATGCACTCTCCAATTTACTCCAAGTGAAATGGTAAAAATGTTTTTACTTTTGGTCTATTTATAAGTTTTGAAATACATTTTTGCTAATATTTTATTATTTTTCTCGATATGAGTGACATGTGGTTATCTTTGTGCAGTTAGAAGATTTTTTTGGTGGTGACAGTGATCATTTTTGACCGATTCAATGAGTTTTTGTTTTATCTCTTTTTCGGACTTGTTAAAAATAAATGAAAAATGAACCCCCCCAGAGTCATCTTTAACCTCTTTTTTGACTCTCTAAATATGAAAAGATCATCGAGTACTTGTCTCTTTGAACTCATTAAATAAAATGAATTGATGTCGTCTCAATATACGTTTACCCCCTTTCGGGCTGGGATTGACTATTTACGAAAAAGGTACACCTTGGTCTACATGGTCAAGAGGTTCTCTCGAATATTTTTTCTACCTTTTTAGGTTCGAGAGACAAATTTTGAAAAGGGACATGATGGAGTTTTTTTTTTATCTCTCTTTCAAACTCTCTAATTATGAAAAAGACACTGAGTTATTCTTACGTCGGAATCGTAAAAATTTAAATGACGAAAGACTTGTCACCATGACAAGATCGAATTTCTCCTTCCTAGGACTCATAAAACTTACTAGGATGGATTCATTCGAAGAATGAACTTATATGACAAGCATACATTATCCCCTTCAATCTTGTGATTAAAAATAATTGGGGTACTCACTAGAAATAATGAAAAATAAAGAGAAACATCTCTTCAATAGGCAACATGTCGCTCTTGAACATGACACTCATTTGTTTCTCGTGTCGAGTTTGGGATATCCTCACACAGTCCCTTGTCTTTCCAGGTTTGGGTGATCCATTTTGCCTCTCATATAACTATTCTGCTTTGTCATCATGACCCTTGGTCCTATGTTGAGTCAAATGTTGCCACACTTGAGTGTCGTGTCGCTGATGTTCAAGAGAAGTCGTATCTACAATTTATTACCTATACATTGTATGACCTTTTACTGCAATCTTGGATCATACTCATTTATTTCACTTTATTCCTTGTTTGGTGTCGATGATGAGGGAATCACTATGACCCTCCTTCGATGGGTCACTTCCTATTGACTTTAGCTCATTATACAGGAAGATGACTTAGGAAACCCCTTTCAGTACCTTAGAGATTGCATGCCTGTTGCACAAAAATTGTCACCTTGACATTCTACAGTTAGTGTGAGTCTATCACCACTCATACCTTCCTCCTTTGCAAGTCTTAAACCTCAGTTCTTCATATCAAGCCTTGAAAACAAGAGAAATACCTTAAAAATCTCTAAAACTCTGGTTCCGCACTTTCTCTTAGCATTACTTGCTGTCCTACAAAAGTTAAAAAGGCACAAGTACATTCTTAAAAACTCACTTTGAGTCATTTCTGGAAGCTTCTAGAGGGAATCTTGAGGTGGAAAGTTCGCTCCTTAAAGGTTCATGCATCCCATACCTTAAGGAGCTAACCCCTTGATGTGAGGAGCTTATCCCTTTGAAGGAGGACTCTATCCCTTCAATGGTGGACCTGTAACCTCCTTCCTTTGCACTATAAAATGAAGCATTGGGCTAGTTACTAAGGAGGTTGAAAGCTGAATATTTCTGAGGTGAAATGCTACTGGAACTTAGTCTTCCTAATTGAGCTTTTGAGAGGAGAGATTACATACCTTTTTGATCTCGTTTCGAAGAGAGTGAGGCTTTTCAAAGTAGAGGAGATTCCTGTTTGGACCGTGGGAAGAGCTTGTACAACATCAAGGCACCAAAGGTTGTAAGGTTCTTCTATTTCAAAGTTAATACAATCAAATTTATTTTTCTCAATAGGCTGTGTTTTATGGTTTATTTCATGGATTCCTTGATCGCCATGATGAACATGATTTATTATATTAGCTATGTAGGTGTTATTTGATGCGTGCTTGTTTGTGATTGCAGGTTCTTAAAAGGAAACTCTTTCAGACGGTTGGAGCATGGCTACCACAAACTAGCATTGGACTTAAGGTATGGTCTAAACACCTCTTTAGTTTTTATTAATGAATCACAATATGTTTAGAGAAAGGTAGATTTGCTTGTCCTGCTTGTTGCTAGATATTTGTTGATACTAGGGAGATCGGCCTTTTTCGTAAGATCAATTTATCCGACCTACAGTAGGGACTGATATGGTGATCGTTAGTGATGTATCAATGTTAGGTGGAATCAATGGTTGAGGTAGTTTTTCCTCTAGAATCCCCCGTTTGGTTTTGTTTAATTTGTTCCATGAGATCCCACATTCATGCTTGGAATACGATGAATGTATGATTCGTTCAAAGAGAGATTTGGTTCAACCCAATCTATGGTGAGGTGGTACGTGGAAGTTCAACACCTCGTTGCATTTTTCATATGTTAACAAGAGCTTGATTCCTCTTGTATTTGATGGGTAAATATATTGGTTTTTTTGTGATTTTTATGACTACTATATCCTAGTTATTTCTATTGGTTATTTGTTGGTTATGAGGATGTTTTATGACAAACTTGATGTATGATTCTCATCATGTTTTGATTAGAAAATAAATAAAAACTGAATATATGGCCTAATATATGATAATGCAACTATTTTGATAAGGAATCAATGCTTCCTTATGAATCTAAGATAAGTACGACACCCCTATGCTTATATCTTTTCTTATGACCGGTATATTACACAATTGTGACATCTTTGACGAGATGTTTGTCATGGCTAGTGAGGATTAGATTAAGTACTTATACCAATATTTGCCTTCGTAACCTTGTTTCAATGTTATTCATCATTTCTGAAACATTCATGAAGTTTTGAGAAGTAACCTTTTACGTGGCCGTGAAAAGGTGGCTCAAAATCCAGGATTGCTAGCACAAAACTGCTTGAAAAAATTCATAGTCACTAGCATACCTTGCTATCAAATCAACTTGAAAGTCATAATTGCATGCATGTCTTCTGATCAAAGAGATTGAGGGTCCTCATCAATATATTGCGAAGTGGTTTCACGGATTGACCACTGCGAAGGGTTGGTTAGCTCCTCGCAGTTCTATAACATGTGTGGAAGGTCACCTTGGTTTCATTATTTTGTTTCCACTTCCTTAACTATGGGAGAGGGGTTGAACCACATCATAGTAGCCTCTCGTCACATGTTTACCCCAACAAACTCGTTAACTTGGGTAAATGTGGGAAGGGCGTGTTACATTATCAACAATTATTTGATGGATGGTAGGAATTTAATCTCCAAAGACTATTCTAAAATATTTTAAGTTTTGATATTTATCTCAAAAGTAGTTATGCCCTTTTTTCACTTTTAGTGAAATTAATTAACTAAAACAATGTCATATAAACATGAGTTATAGTTTTTTTAAATGTGGTATTATTAAGTAAAGTTGGAGTGAACCTCTATGGTTAAGAATAATGTTATGTGTTTTTCTAAATGTTTATAAGCTTACCTCATATATTAGCTCTTTTTATAACTAAGATAATAATAGTAGTTTAAAATTAAGTTATAATTTAGTTAATTTTAATGAATATTTTATTTTATTAATTTATTTATTTTTTGGCAATGTGAGATGTATCATGAGGCAATTTTTTTAATGGCTATTGATGGCTACTAGCCATTTAATTTATATGGATGCATTAGTTGTTAGGTAGATTTTAGTGGATTTAAATTCTATTTTAAAGGTAGTTATGTTGTTTGATTTAAATTAATTAATTAAGAAAAAGTGATAAGTTTTTTGGGGTTGTAGTAGTAAGCCATGACATCAAGTATCTTTATGGTTAAAAAAATTATTACATGTTTTTTTAAATATTTAAATTTTAACACATATATTGATTATTTAATTAGTTTTTATGACAATTTTTTTTTAACAACATCAATTTTATCATGTACATATGTTAATTATAATTAATCATAAAATAATAATAATCTCATTTTTTTTTTTTTAATTTTGGCAAATGTGAGATGTATTATGAGGTTAGTTTTTAAGTGGCTATCCACGCCTACTAGCCATTTAATTTATAGGGATGCATTAGTTATTAGGTAGATATTGGGTGTTTAAACTCTATGACATATTCTAAAATATTTTTACTAGTAATCACAAATCAAAGGATGATATTTATTTTAAAGATAGTTGTATTGTTTTATTTAAATTCATTAATTAAGAAAAAGTCATTATTGTTTTGGTATTAGTAAGCCATGACATTGTAACAATGTCTACTTCATACATTTTCACTATTAAAAATCATATTATACCTTTTGTTAAATATATAAATTTGTAACACATTAATTCTTTATAGTTGAGCATAGGAATAAAATCTTAAATCAAAATAAATAATTTGTATTTAGGTCCGATAGATCATTATTTGGTCTCAGCGGACGTTAACCATCATCATCATCATCATCATCAATAATAATCTTATTTTTTCATAATTAGTTCAATAAATACATTTTTTTTAAAGTATATAAATTTTTACATTATAGTTAATAATAAAATGTGTAAAGTTTATATTAATTTATAATTTAATTAATTTTATGGATTTTTATCTTTTCTTTTTATTTTAACAAAAATCAAATGTTATCACACCTATATAATAATTCTTTTATAGTTAATCATAAATAATAATAATTTAAAATAAAGTTTTTAATTTAGTGATTTTTTGGCGTTTGTTTTAATGGTATATCATGTAGTAATAAGTACTCTTTTGAAAAACACATATCATTTTGAATTACAAAATGTATCTATTTAATTATTTTTAAATTATTGTCAACTACTCACTTCTCATGAATTTCAATTTAAGTTTGTCACTCCAAAAATTTCATTATAATAATAATAATGATCTTGACACTATTTATATTGTGTTAAATCATGTCTTCTATCTATATACTCTTCATGAATCTCAATAAAAAGTTTGAAATATTTTTTAGACTATAGAAATCATATGTGATTAATGAGAAAAAACTTTTATATCATTGTAAATAACAAAAATAATAACAATCATAAATTTAATCATTTTTTTAAACGAATGTATATTTTTTTATCATTAATAATTATTATTTATATTTTTAATTTTATGCGTAGTTTATTATAATAATAATTTAAGTATCTTAATAATCTCATTATTATATATTATTATTATTATTATCAAAAAATTAATGTGATTGTGTTAGTTTGTTAAAATATATAAAAAAAAAATTGGCAATTCCGAGGGAGATCATTTTAAGGAAATAATTATTAACTATGAAGAACCTATTATTTTTTAAATTATTTTAAAGGATGAGTTCATCTAGCAGTATTGCAAAGATGGTATGACTACTCAAGTAGCCTAGGTTGGCTTCAAATTAATTCTTTGGAAGTTTGGTGGATGGTAAGAATTTAATTTCCAAAGGCTATACTAAAATATTTTAGATGTTGATATTTATCTCAAAAGTAGTTATGCCTTTTTTCACTTTTAGTAAAATTAGTTAATTAAAAAATGTCATATAAACATGAATTATATTTTTTTGAAAATGTGGTATTATTAAGTAAAGTGGGGGTTAAGAATAATGTTATGTGTTTTTCTAAATGTTTATATGTTTACCTCATATATTAACTCTTTTTATAATTAATTATAATAATAGTAGTTTAAAATTAAGTTATAATTTAGTTAATTTTAATGAACATTTTATTTTATTATTTTATTTATTGGCAATGTGAGATGTATCATGAGGTAAGTTTTTTAATGGCTATTGATGGCTACTAGCCATTTAATTTATATGGATGCATTAGTTGTTAGATAGATGTTAGGGGATTTAAATTTTATTGTAAAGGTAGTTATGTTGTTTGATTTAAATTCATTAATTAAGAAAATGTCATAGGTTTTTTGGGTTGTAGTAGTAAGCCATGAGATCAAATATCTTTATGATTAAAAGACTTATTACATGTTTTTTTAAATATTTTTATTTTAACACATATAT
>APFE030561900.1:313159-338515 GCA_000404065.3 Pinus taeda | reverse complement strand
TTTCAAGAAGCTATGGATATTTACACAAGATGCCACATGTTTTTGTGTCCATGAAACCATATGAACAATCCGTTTAGATTAACTTAATTCAAACAACTGTTTAAGGTGAAGTCATTGTAGAGTGTAATGACATTGGAAATTTTTGTTTTTCCTAATGAGCCTATTTTAAACACGTACCAGGTTCTCAAGATTCATGGAGATAAGGGACTTTACCCTTATTTCTGACTCAACCTACAACTGCTATTTGCATATGAAATATTTTGATAACGCATTGGACATATTTCTCCATAGCTTGTCAAAACTGGAATAAAATGTATCTTGGTATTGGCATTGCATGCTACCAACCAGGGAAAATTGTAATGATCAAGCCGCACTATCCAAAGGCAATGGTATGGATCCTTTGAAATACAAGGTTGTGGCTTCTTATACACTGGTTGGTTTAGCCACCAAGAGGACATGTGAAGTCTGTATTGCATTCCAGCTGGCATTGAAGACTTATGCCAGCTAGTCCTTAAAGGATTTACAATTCCTCTGCACCAAAGGGGTGATGTAAGACCCCTCTCATTTCCTGCCATCCTGAGTTATCACTTTCTGATTGCAGTCCTATTTGATTAATGATACATAAACACACCCAGTCATATTGACAGATGTGTTTGAGTGTTCTTAGAGTTCTACCCGTGGTACTATCTTTTCCTTTCGGTTCCATACCTTTCCTACATAAGTTATTTCTCACCGTATATCACTGCCCTTGAGAAATATTTCTCTCTTTAACAGAAATGCACAAAGAAGCCAAACCACCAAATCTTGGTAGCGTTTCACATGCAGGGCAGAATGTTAGTTTTGTGACTAGTTCCTTACATGGATTTTGTCACACACACATCATTTTACATGACATCATCTAGGTATTACAAAAGCATAATACTGATGGCCATGTCTCAACTCAGTTTTTTTTTTTTGGGGGGTTTAATCCCTTCTGTTTTCAAGCTTTTGTAAACAAGTTTGTCACGTCACATTGTTGGCCTCTCATCAGCTATAGTGTACTGTGTACCTCAGCCTCACCCAGTTCAACACAGTTTTGAGACATAAAATAACCTGTCTCTGTTTGGAAAGGAACTAGAATAGAAAGAAAATACATCCTCATCAATTAAACTGTGCATACTATTTCTGTCAAGGATTAGTTCCGTGAGGGATGAGCTATGATAGAATAGTTCCATGAGGAATGAACTATGTACAGAACTACTGTAAGATACCCTTCTAGTAATATCTCAAGTTTCCCACAAAATAACAGAGTTTGGTTAACTCTATCTCTGAGGTATTTCATCAAACAGTTTGAATGCATATGGCTGTAGGTGTATTCTTTTGTATTTTATTTCAAATAAAAGAATACAGTACCACAAATACACCGTGAGAAGGCTTCAACATAGCAGTATATAATTTATATTAAACTTAGAAATGGTACATACTACTGATAGGGACTTGTAACAGTGAAACGAGAGAAAAACATATGAGTAGATGGCAGCTCCTTTTGTTAAACAGTTAGGCTGTAGGTGCTGTTCATCTCTCCAAGATGATTTTACAATCCAGAAATTATCCCCACAGGCACAGCAGTCGCATACAACTCTCAGAAATCAAGTATTTCGCCCTTAAAGAGTAGACTCGACCCCAAGGAAATGAGGTCAATACAGCAGTAAACTTAATGTAATGATCCATTTCGATTTATAAGCAAAAGGCTAAGTTAACAGGATTCGGACCAGTGTTTTGTGACAACCAGATAACATTACTGATTGTTAAAGCCAGAATTCCTGTGTTTATTCTAGGGCCAAGGCTCACATGCTTACTTTCCTGACTTGTGGACTACTGTATTTTGTTATGTATTGCCTGTATGACAGCAATTAAAACATTTGGACATGTTGATAAATAGCTAACATGATACTAGTTCCATTGATGTTGAGACTGTTGAAAGCTCTAATGAAAAGATAGGACCATTACCTGTACCAATAGATATCAAAATAGGACCCGGAAAAAAAGTAGTAGTTATTTCTGGTCCTAATACTGGAGGGAAAACAACAACAATGAAGACTCTAGGGATAGATGCTTTGATGGCAAAAGCTGGCATGTTTTTACCAGCTAAGGGTCAACCGAAGCTTCCATGGTTTGACCATGTCATGGCAGATATTGGTGATAGTCAGTCATTAGAGCAAAGCTTATCCACATATAGCGCACATATACAATGCCTTTGTAAAATTATGGAAGTGGGCACTAGCCAATCCCTTGTTTTGATTGATGAAATTGGGAGTGGTACTGACCCTTCTGAAGGTGTGGCACTTTCAGCAAGCATTTTACAGCATCTTGCAAGTCAGGTGAATTTGACCATTGTAACTACGCACTATGCAGACTTGAGTAAACTCAAGGACAAAGATGATAGATTTGAAAATGCTGCAACTGAATTTGATATTGAGACTTTACAGCCCACCTACCGCATACTTTGGGGAACTATGGGCCAGTCCAATGCCTTGGATATTGCCCAGTCAATTGGATTTGATCCCAAAGTCTTGATTCGTGCACGGGAGTGGGTGCGAGAGGTACGGGGTTCGATACCCCGCATCTCCATTTATGTTTAGATTTCGATGGTGCATGATGGCATATCGGCCCCCCCTTTGTTGAAGGGCATTTAACAGAGAACGGCACGTTAACTGTAAGCAAACATAAGGATAATACAGGAAACCATATTTTGCATGAAGAAAGCCAAAGTGGAATTTTCCAGTCACTCTCAAAGCAAAGAGATGAACTTCAAGAGCAAGCAAAAGAAATTGCTTCTGTTCTTTGTGATTCTAAACAGCTTCATGACGAGATTCTTGCTGAGGCAGAAGATCTTGACAAAAGAGAAGCAGCGTTGAAGGTGATGGTAGAGGAAGCTGTGGAAAAAGAACTAACTGAAGCGAAAGATAGGATATCTGAAGTCATTGCAAACTTTGAGAAGCAATTGCATGAAGAAAACACTGATTTTTCTTCTGTTTATATGAAAGAAGCTCAAGCTGCTATTGCTTCTATTGTGAAAGTATACTGTCCAAATGCAACAGAGGCGCTGCATGCTCAGACAAATTCCACTAATTTTTATGTTCCTGAGATTGGAGATCAAGTTCTTATCAAGCGGTTAGGAAATAAACTAGCCACTGTAGCAGAAGCTCCTTCCAAAGAGGATGGACATCTAATAGTACAGTTGGGAAAAATCAAGCTACGTGTGAAGATGAGTGAGATTGAGAAGATTCCGAGCAGTAGGCAGTCTGGTTCAACTGGCTTAATCTCAAGTACAGAACAGAAGGGAAAGGCAAAATTAAATTAACAATTTGAGAAGGAAGCCAAAATAAGGGTCCATAGGTCCTAGAGGTTGAACTTGCTATGATACCATGTGTAAGAACCCGATTCCTATTCTTAGAGCCTTATTCTATTATACACTAACAGATCTATTTTACTCTTGATTTGCAAGTAATAAAAGGAGCTTGCTGACCTTCTCAGAAAATTTTAAACATATAACATCTTATCATTTTATCATAAGCAACATAAATTAAGGTGACCATTTCATTGATACCAACTTAAAAAGAGTAGTTCATGGAAAAATACCTGTCCCGGCGGTTGATGATGATACCTTTGTCGTATAGCTCCAGCTGAACGCTCCTTCTCACCGACCCAACCGGATTTACCACCCAGCCAACTAGGAAACAAATTCCTAGCCCAGGAAACCTCCACAGGTTCCCTAGCCCTCCGTGCCCAAGTCCAACCAGATATAGTGTGTCCTCAAGAAGGATGTGCAAAACCAGATAATAATACTTTCCTCCTCTCAAACCCAAGAAACCTCCATAGGTTTCCAAGGTCTCCCAAAACCATAACAAGTCCAAACAATCACAACCAACCCCCACATTCATAAGCAAAACCTCCCAAAGAAACTCCCCCCTTTTCTCCCTTCCTCCTTCCCTTTTATACCCTCCTTCCCTTTTCCATCTCAACCACCTATCATTAATGTCATTCACTTCTCACCCATCCCTATAGTTGAATTCTCTTCTCCCAAGCAAGCTAGGAGTACATTTGGAAATGTGAGATGTAATTACATGGAGAGAACCATGTCTACTCCTTAATAAATGTGAGGGTACATTGGGTAATGTGAAATGAATATATATATTGATAATGAGTTGGAGAGGACTATGTCTTCTCTTTAATAAATGTGAGGGTACATTGAGTAATGTGAAATGTAATTACATGGAGAGGACCATGTCTACTCCTTAATAAATGTGAAGGTACATTGGGTGATGTGAAATGAATATATATATATTGATAATTAGTTGGAGAGGACTATGTCTTCTCTCAAGAAAATGTGAGGGTACATGGGGGAATGTGAAATGTAATTACATGGAGAGGACCATGTCTTCTCCTTAATAAATGTGAGGGTACATTGGGTAATGTGAAATGAATATATATATTGATAATGAGTTGGAGAGGACTATGTCTTCTCTTTAATAAATGTGAGGGTACATTGGGTAATGTGAAATGTAATTATACATTTTGAATAATGGAAGGAGACCAAATTCTACCCAATATTCAATTTGAGAAGGTAAGTGGAGAATTTAAATAATGGAATCATGAATTTATATTAGACCTATATTTCTGAATATTTTTAGATAGTGTAAACATTAACAAAATTTGTAGGATAAGATTTAAGTGGGGCATTACAATAGTCTTAATATCTATCCGTTTGTCCCCAGTTTGGTTATTACAAAACTCTAGTTGGAGACTAGTGACAGATTGGCCACCTGGCCTAGTCCCGAATAGAGATAATCCTTCACCTCTCTTGGGTAAACCAGTCAGGAAATAAATGTCCTCTGGCTCGATTTCGAGCTGGTGGTCACCAATTATGAAACACTGGTCCTGTGTGCTCCACCTGTCTACCAACCATTGCAAAAGTCTACCTGAGCCCTCATGCCGGGTATGGCCCAGAATTTAAATAATCCGCATACTTTTAATGCTTGTATTGTAGGTGGATGATTTAATGCGGCTAGATCCACATCTTCATGTTCCCGTTCCTGCCAAATGAGCATTTTGTTTATCTACATTGAAAAAAGGCGGATTAGAACATTTTAATTTCAAAATTTTTGGGCGGAAAATTTTTTTTTGATGTTTTGAAATGTATTTCACAGGGTCCGCACCCACTAGTTAGGCATAGTGCGTAGGTCCGCACTCATCCTTAAGAGCAGCTTTGGGACCTCGACTTTTTCCTTTGGATGAAAAAGTCGGGGTCCGCAGGGGCCACATGCTGCACCTGCGGACCCCTCGCGACCGATTTTTTAACCGAAATTTTCCTTAAAGAATCACTTTTAAACTCTAAAATGAAAATTAAACGGTTGAAATGCAAGATAGGGATGATGTGGATTACCTGGCGCTGACGGTTTTCGATTCCAGCGGTCGGATTTTTCGCAATCTTCACAGGAGGTTTCTTGCCAAAAACTCTTACTTTTCACTCTGAAGTCAAACGGTAAAAATGAATTTACAAAAGCCCTTTTTATAAGCTTTTTTGAATAAATTAATTTTTAATTTGTTTATTTTTCACTTTAAAAAGGTAACTTTTGATGCATTTTTATTTATTTTAAACAGGTATGAGTAATGTTTTGAGTTTTTGTGCAGAATATTGGATTTTCAGGGAGAATTGATCATTTTCAACAAAGAGTATACTTTTTCACTTTTTCAGACTCTTTCAAAAGTTACAAAAAAGCGAAACATAGGAGTCTTCTTTAAGCTATTTTCTGACTCATATAATATGAAAAGATTGCTGAGTTTTTTCTTTTTAAACTCGTTAAAACGAAATTAAAAGGACGGTCCACTTACAACACTTTTCTGACCGTATAAACATGAAAAGATTGCCGGACTTTTGTCGTTTGAAGTTCGATATTGGTAATAAAACGACGTGTCTTTGATCGCTTTTTTACTTTTTCAGATCAGGGCCACTAATTATGAAAAGTAATCCTTGATCGTAATGATCAAGCGGTTCTCTCAAGTATCATTTTATACTTTTTTGGGCTTGGGGGACACAAATTTACAAAAAAGGACAACCATGGAGTTTTCTTAAGTTTTTCTTCTGACTCCCTAATATTGAAAAACACCAAGTTTCTCCTATACTGGACTCGTTAAAATTTAATAGTAAAGAACCTGTTCAATTTTAAACAGGAACAGAGCACTCCTTCTTAGGGTTCGAATTTTAAACTAAGTTGGACTCATCTGAAGGATGAACTTATAATCAAGCAAATGTTATCCTCCTCAAGCTTGTCAAAAAATAAAAAGATACTTGCTAGAAATGGTGGGGGAAAAGAGAGAAAAATGAACAAGTTTGTTATACTTTGTGTTTAGAAAAGCAGTTAACCACTCTTGAACACGACACTTTTTGTTCACATGGGTTGGGAAATCCTCTGCCTAACAGTTAATCAAACCATATTGAAAGTCTTCAGTCAGTTTCTGGGTATTAGCTTTGGGTCAATTGTCACCAAACTATCTGCAGTGTCATTATGTGTTCAAGAGGTCAGTTCAAATAAACCATTCATTTGCAAAATATCTGTCATCCATCTTGACCATCCCTGAGTTAGTCCTTGCCAAATGTATTTCTTCAAAACTTGATCTATGATTTCGTGTTGTGGGCTTGTCTACGACGGATCACTTTCTATCGACTCCAACTCATTATCTAGAAAGATGATCTAGAAATCGTCAGTACCTTGGAATCTGCATGCCTCAATGGCAGGTTTCTTGCCTTTGACGAAAGGTTGCATCGTTGACCTTCGATCAAAGGATTCTGTGACGTGTTCGACATCGACTCATTTATTCACATTTCATATATTGTACTGAGTACTTTGAGGGCCATTGACATTACTGGTGGTTTCTGTCACACTTGTTAATAGTTCACATCATTGACTAGTAATCAAGTGGTTTCTACCATGTTCGACTTCGACACATTCATTCACATGGATAGAATCGTACTAGTTTGAGAAGCAGAAATTAAGACCCTGGATCTAGTTTCCACCATCCAGGCTGCAAGGAATTTTGTTATTCATTATACAGTGGACTATTCATAAACAGATGGCTGCGCCCATACTGTGTCTACATATGTTTATACTTGTGATGTATTACAAAAGCATTCCTGTATCAGAGCAATTTAGATAGTTTTCTAGTCAGTTTTTGATCTGAGTATGGGAATGCCTACCTCAACGATGATATGTTATATATATATTTTGCATTGAATGTTTTTACAGGTTCCGACCGGGGTGTCCACAGGGAGATCCTTGAAATGATAAAGTACTTCACTCTTCTTAGATGACAAAACTGTCCTCATCTATTACAGACTTCGCACTTTAGGGGGCAATCTGTTGCACAAAAATTGTCACCTTGAAATTATACAGTTAGTGTGATTCTATCACCTCTCATACCTTCCTCCTTTGCAAGTCTTAAACCTCAGTTCTTCATATCAAGCCTTGAAAACAAGAGAAAGACCTTAAAAATCTCTAAAACTCTGGTTCCACACTTTCTCTTAGCATTACCTGCGGTCCCACACCTATTGGTCATGTCCCCTGCGCACTTGACCGCTCCGTCTCTGTGTTATGGGTGCGGACCCCTGTAAAAGTTAAAAAGGCGCAAGTACATTCTTAAAAACTCACTTTGAGTCATTTATAGAAGCTTCTAGAGGGAATCTTGAGGTGGCAAGTTCGCTCCTTAAAGGTTCATGCATTCCATACCTTAAGGAGCTAACCCCTTGATGTGAGGAGCTTATCCCTTTGAAGGAGGACTCTATCCCTTCAATGGTGGACCTGTAAACTCCTTCCTTTGCACTATAAAATGAAGCATTGGGCTGGTTACTGGGGGGGTTGAAAGCTGAATATTTTTTAGGGTAAATGCTGCTGGAACTTAGTCTTCCAAATTGAGATTCTGAGAGGAGACGTTACATACCTTTGGATCTCATTTGGAAGAGTGTGAGGCTTGTCAAAGTAGAGGAGATTCCTGTTTGGACCCTGGGAAGAGCTTGTACAACATCAAGGCACTAAAGGTTGTAAAGTTCTTCTATTTCAAAGTTAATACAATCAAGTTTATTTTTCTCAATAAGTTGTGTTTTATGGTTTATTTCATGGATTCCTTGATCACCATGATGACCATGATTTATTATATTAGCTATGCCGGTGTTATTTGATGTGTGCTTATTTGTGATTTTAGGTTCTTAAAAGGAAACTCTTTTGGAGCTGTTGGAGCATGGCTGCCACAAACTAGTGTTGGACTTAAGGTAGGGTCTAAAACACCTCTTTAGTTTTTATTAATGAATCACAATATGTTTAGAGAAAGGTATATTTTCTTGTCCTGCTTGTTGCTAGATATCTGTTGATACTACGAAGATCGGCCTTGTTTGCGAGATCGATTTATCCGGCCAACAATGCCTTAATGGCAAGTTATTCACATCCGACAACATGTTCTCATCATTGGCCTTCGATCGAATGATTCCATGAGTGTTCGAATTCAACTTCATTTCACATTCATAGATTGTACTATCGTACCTTGAGGACCATTGTCATTATTGGTGGTTTCTCTGGTGCGTATTAATGGTCCACGTCATTGGTCGGTAATCAGGTGGTTTTCTAGCATGTTAGACTTTGACACATTCATTCACATGTTAGAATTCATGCTTTGATCGGGTTGGGATGGAGAGCAAGACCCTGAGTTTTTTCTGTTATAACTCAAGCTGCATGGAGTTATGTATTGTTCATGATTGTATACATGTTTCTTTTGTACGGATGGCTGCGACCATACCATGGGAACTTATATTTATGATGATGATCCTTCTATATCAGGTGGCTGCATCCATACCTTGGATCTTAGATTTCCAGACGATCCTTTTCATTCGGATGGCGGTGCCCATACCTTGGATATTTTCACATGTTCCTTCCTATCCGAATGGTTGCTTCCATACTATGGATTCATGTTTTGATATCAGATATGTATATATATGCGTCCTTGATTTGTAGGTCTCTTGACAGTGTTTGTTCTCATCCTTGCAAAATCTTGTAAAGCATCTCAACCATCACTCTCTGTTCTGCCTTCATGCTTTAGGGGGCATTTGTTACACATTATTTTTTCATGCCTCTTGTACTTCCCTGTGTCATACCCCGAAGTGCCCAAAACTTGGCAATTATGCAGTGTGTTCATCTTGATATCTAGTCTAGATCCTCCATGAAGAATTGATTAAAACATGCCTTGAGCCTTCCTCGAAGAAGTAAGATCAAAAACCCAAATTGTAGGACCAGCACAACTATGACACTGGAAACTCGTGCTCATGGCAGGTTGCACTATACTAGCCTCGCGATGATCCCTAAAAGGCAAGTTTTACCAAAGAGGACAAGAAGCTTTGTGATCTAGAGGCTTCCAGAAGGACGAGCTGGAGGTTGTTCATTGTGTATGTGATCGAATTCTCCCAATATTTCTGTTTGATCTTATCGCTATGAGCTTCATCCTTGAGAAGAGGGCCTTCCCCTATCTTTGGAGAGATCCTAATTCCCTCTCCATGCCTATATATTCATCCTCTTCCATTCCCAAATGGTTGGTCTCTGATTATTTGCACCCTTATGTTGAGATAATGCCTATATGATATTCACTTTGGCTTGGAAAAGGAGTGCTTGGAGAGATTGAGCTTGGACTTGGAAATTCACTCAAGGAGGGATTATTAACATCAAGGCTTAGGTTGTATGATTCCTCTTTTATTCATTAGTATATACAAATGCTAGTTCAATTTCCATAAATGCTTGTGTGAATGCATCGTTTATCTTAACGCTCCTTGATCATTAATTGAATTACATTCGATTATGCTTGTTGTACTTGTATGATTTGTTGTGTCTTTGGCCTCTTGTGAAGGTATTCAAATGTTGTGAATAGTAAGGACTGAGTCAGAAGAGTGAGCAATCAATATATTTAACAAGGGATTACATTATAGCATCAGAACAAGGTAAGTCTCCTTCCTCTTCTCTCATTTCGATTGTAATTTAGGAAAGTGTCTTGTAGATTGTCACATTGGTTTCTAGTCCCACTCATTGGGCTGGAGGGATCGTCTCTGTTCGCAGAGAGGATTTACCTAAATAACATACCCTATTATATAGAGATCCCTCAACCCCCAAAGACCTACATTTGATTTCCTCACCTTGGGAGCTCAGACAGGTGGGAAGAGTTGGCTCAGTGTCCTCGACCAACTTGGACCCTTACTCGGGAGGGTCACATCAATCCATGCTACAATCTACTCATCAGTCGAAGTATGATAGAGTCTTTTAGCCAAATCATCATCAGTGTATCCATATATACTCATAGCTTTGGAAGTATATCTCAAACCTCAATCCTTCTTATGCTTGATCATTAGAGGCTCACTACCTGTCAAGTATAGATAATCAATATATAAAATAAAAATCAAAGTCATACCTTGGACCAATTTGAAGTGGAGATCCAGATCGATACTTCTTCTTGTGAAACCAAAATTCACCAGGTAATTGTCACTTCGGTCATAGGCTTAGGAAGCTTGCTTCAAACCACATAATGTTTTCTTCAATCTGCTAATGGAAGTCTTCCTGTCTTGTACATCAAACCTCAGAGGCTACTCAACACATGCTTATTCCTTGTACCTTATAATGCTACCATTTTCTTCATACTTCATTCTGCATAGCCATTTTGAAGATGCACCATCCCATACACCATCCTTCATAATTGCTTCTTCAACCATAATATCTTTCATAGCTACTCCATTTTGTTCAGAACTATCATCAGTCTTGATCCTATTAGTGGGGAATGGTACCCTAGACTTCTCTTTACTCTGGTGCCATAAATCTCGTTGATGATTGGTGTTTTAGACTATTGCTAGAAGAGGCCTTCCAGTGACTCTATATAGTCCTCCAACTCTAGATCCCAAGATAAAGGCATATTTCATCTGGGATTCCTTCATCCAGATTATTAGCTTTCCATTAATAAAGGTTATTCTCATTCTTTGGTCTTCCAGGGCAAAAATAGATATCAGGTTCTATTCCAGAACATCCATTACTTCATGAAGAATAATATATTTTCCATTATTCAAATCAAATTTGACAGCACCAAATCCCATCCCTGATATGTAGAGTTGTCCCTAAGAATAATCTTCAAACTTGTCTCCCTCTCAACCAGATTTGAGAGGACTTCCTTATACCCGGTGAAGTGTCTAGAAGCCCCACTATCTACCAGCCAACTATTGTATGAATCCAGAGGAGAAGAACTAGATAGGGATGAAATAATAATGTATTCAGATTGGCTAGCAACAAGATTACTTTCATACTTGGAGTTTCTTGACTTCATTTGAGGATGACAAATTTATTCATGATCATCCGGAGTATCTCTTCTTCTTCAATCGTCTCTCTCTCTTATATCATATCACTTTCTTTTATCATCACTTCTTCTTCCATAATTGATACTTCTTCTGTCATCGGTTATTTGTCTATCATCATACTTCTTGTTGTTGTAGCTCCGATCAGATCTTGGAGCATTTCCCTTTCTTGGACAGTCTCAGGCATAGTGACCACGCTTGTGACAATTGTAACATTCTACATCCCTTGATCTTCAATAAGAGTCCCTTGAATTGGGAGAGGACTTATTCGAACTAGATGTTATTCCTTTTCCCCTTTTCTTCTTATATTGAGTAACAAATGCAATGGGTTCTTCTTCTCCATGCTTATGAATTCTCCCTTTTGAAATCATCGTGGATTATTCTTGAGTGAGATTTCCAACCAGTTCATCAAATGATAAAAAACAATTTTTATTTCTTATGGCGGAAATGAAGGTATCCCAAATAGGAGGGAGACCTCTAAGAGTTAAAATCACCAATTCCTTGTCAGGTACAATTTCTCCAACTCTTTGCAATTGATCTTTAAGATGAAATATCCTCAGGATATAGGATTACACATTCTCTCCTATATTCATCTTCATGTCATTTAGTTGGTCATTCAAGGTGATGTTTTCATTCAAATTGTTGACTTCATACATGCTGCCCAACTTATCATTCATAACCTTCGACTTATTCAAATTTCCACAATAAGCAAGTAAATGATCTTGTAAACCATCATCTATAATTTTCTTTGCATTTAATTCACCTTCTTGTACTTGTTCTTGGAAACAACAGAAGTGCTCTCTATAGGCTCAGGTACTTTTCCTTGAATGTATTCCAAAGCATAATTGTCATCATCTATGATTTCCAACCTGATCTTCCATGCAATGAAGTTATATGAGTCATTGGGCTTCTCATTTTCCTTAAAGTAAGAGGTTGACATCTTGACTTGATTAAATAGTCTCCTTCAAATTTACAAAGATGATTACTTTAAATCTTGTATCCTTTGGGCTTGTCCTTTACCTTAGCTTTGATACAATGTTAATTTTTACACTATTTTATGTTGTTTAAATTACTTTAGCCTAATTCAATCTTAATTAGTAATCCCTCAATAACAATTAATACTTTTCATTAATCAATAGTAACTGAATATAGAACAGTAATGCAATGAGAATAGGAGACAATCAACACATCAACAAGAGTCACCATATTTGGTCAACGATTAGGGAAGAACCCCATAAGGGGGAAAACCATTTGTAATTCTTCTTCTATTAGATTGCCATAAAATGTTCAACAGAGATTACAATTAGCCCATACAAAAATATCCAACAATATCAACTAAACAATATTAGAAATATGATCCGTACAATAATATTGATCAGATTTAGCTTTCCTAATCTGCGGTCAATTGCGGTCAACTGTCAAACTAAAATCCTAGATCCCAACCTCATGGAGGAAGAGTTATGTGTGTGGTTGAGATGCTCCAACCACATGCATGAACCTGTGGGCTTACTGTTATAACAAAAAAATGCTTGTGTCAACCGTACAACTGGAAACCAAAACCCTATCACATGTGTGAGCTTCAGACCCTGTAATCTCATACTTGTACAAACCAAATTCCATGAACTCACTTTAGACCTGTGAGAACCAATCCAAAGAAGAGAGAAGAAGATGCTTGATGACAGTCTCAAAATGAGGGTCACTTGACTTGTATTTATAGGCTTCCAAGGGTGACCAATTTGCTTTAGGGCTGACCTGATCAAATGTGACATTATGGGCTTCAACTCAAAAATACACTTTCCCTTGTCCACATTGAATGCTTCAAACGTAAAAAGTTGGCCCTCTCAGAATGAGGAGTCTAGTCCAATAGTTGGAATTTGTCACTGAGCTGCCAAAAGTTAACAAAAAAATACAATAGACTAGCATACACTGATTTTATTTTAAATTTGTAAAACTTTCAAATAATGAAATTTTCTATTTGATATTTTTTTTCTAATTATATTTCATAAATTTGAAATTAAAATGAATCTTCTAATAGTATTATCAACTATAAATTCACTGTACTTAATAATTATCCCCCCCCCTCTTTATATTGTCTTTGTTACTACATAGTAACCAAAAAACAAAATAGTGGACCATTGCTTCTTTTTTTTCTTGGCTTTAAAATTACTATTTAATCTTTCAATCTATAATTGTCTAAATTTGAAACTATGTTGATTATAAAAAGTAGGTATGATAAACTCATATTAGTATTTGTTTGTCACAATCCAATTTCAACATTAGTGAAGTTGTAAATTGAGCTAAATTTTGTCGAAGAATTGACATCTTTAGCTCATAGTGATGTGGTTTAATGACATGTAGTAATATAATCAATTTTGTATTAATGTAGGGAGTTTAATTTAAGACTTCCCCAATGAGTGAGAATGAGACTAGGTGTAAATAATAAATTATTTTCATAGCATAAGTATGTCCATAAAATAATGGATTAGCTATAAATATTCTATAAAATATATCTCCCATAAAAATAAATAAATAATAAATTTTCTTTTTCAAAATATCCCTATTCAAATCATATAGATAAGATATCCAAGACAAGATAAGTTAAGTATATTAATGTGTAAGAAATGACCAAAAATAGGTCAATGGGACTGAAATAATATATTAAATTAAAACAAAGATACAATGTGGGATTGAGAAAGCATCTCTTAGAACAAATAAATTAAAGCTAAAAAAACAACTATCTACTAGAAGACACAGATAGAGTTGATGGGAGCTACTAGATACTAGATACAAAAGACTTCATTTAGCAATGTAGATCTAAATGTAAGGATTCAATAACTCTTTGAATTGTCGGTCATTCTTTAGTATAGAGATCATAAGGTGTCCCCAGTCAAGTTATTAATAACAATTAACTCACTAATGCATTAGGTAGATTATGTCCTCCAAGAAGTGGCCAAGGCTAATAGGGCCTAGAGGAATGATTCCATGAGGAGTACAAGAGATAGAATGCCCCAAACATCCACTATCATGGAAAATAAGCTTTGCATGGATAATTAATAGATATTAATAAGGGATGCTTAGCTATATGGCCATCAAGAATTAATGTGTCGTTGAGGCTATCTAAAATTGATTTATCTAGAATTGATTGATATATTGCTAGATCCTCTGAATGCTTAGGGAACATGCAATCTATGAGATATAGAATGAAGTCTCCTTGGGAGTCTCAAGGACATTAGTCCACTAGGAGGGAAGGTTGACTTGAGAGTTAAGGCCTCTCTAATTGGGAGCTTGATGGGCATCGGAAGGATGTTGGTATCTTGTTATCACTTATTTCCTTAATTCATAAAAACAAGCTAAAAGTACAGGGTGATCAACCAGGATGACTCCCTAAGAGTGGAAAAAGGAGTCTTGATTTATGCTCTAAAGTTGTACTAAACTTTGAGAATTATAGGAGATTCAACTCTTTTTGTCAATATTCTCCTTTAATGGCTTGAGTACCTATAAAAAGGTGCCTAAGACGTGTGATTATGAACCACTTGAAAATCACAACATAAATTCTAGTGAAAGCAACCAATCATTGGGGACAAAGATGATTATTGCATCTAAGTGAATCAAGCTTGAGTGTCATGGTCTATTTAATACTTCATATAAAGATCCCATTCTAAGATCATGGCTTTGAACTCATAATGGTGTTTTATCCCTAGGTGGGAGTGGCTAAAGGACAACCCTATTAGGTGTTTCCAAACCTTAAGGGGAAGTAACATTTCCTTAGTACACCTTTCAATCGATAGGTATTGGTGAATAATCAAGATGGTAGAAGAGGGGATAAGGCTTCAAGGCCAAGTGCCATGGTTAAAGGGACCGAATGATGGGGTTATCCACTTCCTGAATGTATAGATGTGAGGAGGGAGCATTCATGGATGCATGAGTTACTAACTTGACCTTTGTTTTTCCACCTCTCTTGTGCACCTTTTACTTTTTCTTGATTTTACCTTGTATTATTGCTCATAGCTCAAGGGTTAGAGAATTCTTTAAATGATGTGGCAGTTTTGTTATCCCTTAATGATGAGTCATTTCATTTCTCATTGAGGTTTGGGAAAACAAGGGTTCCTTCTTTTGATGTAATAGAGAAACATGTGCTCAAGAACCGGGCGATGGCCATAATGAGTGAGCTAGAGCTCTTTTAAGCCTTTTCCTACGTGCTAATCTTTATGTCCCTAGCCATATTTTGCATTTTGATATTATTTTTTTTTTAATTTTGTTGTGGCCATGATAATCCCACTATGTTTCTTTTATTTGCATCAACCTCCTAGGGAAAAGTTTTTGAGCCCTACCCAGGTATGTGGACTTATGAGTGCCAAATCCCAATGAACCAATAGCCAATTATACCCGAAGATTGGAGGTGAGATGAGGGTGTGTATTAAAACATGGAAAGTGTTAAACATGACATAGGGATAGATGGAACTACACTATCTCAATCAGGGTTTGTAGTGCCCCTCCTATACACATTGGATGATCAGGGGAGGTCCCACTGGATTAGGATCGAAGATTAACCCCCCATTTAAGGTGAGAGAACAAGATCATGGTCAAAGCCCATCCTTCTTTCATATCATCCCATAATCCATATAAAATTCCCAAAAACAAACAAGTATAAGCACTTTATTGAAAGATGATCAAAGTACCTTTTGAGTGGAAACCCACCTTTGTCCATGTGCTCATGTCAGATGGGTGAGAAGAAAATGGTTGATGAAAGTGGCATAGATATATGGCAAATCATCAACAAGTGATGGCTATCAGAGGTTGTTGGCTATGTGGCTGACTGAATGGCTGTCAAGAATAGGAGAAAAGTCCTCTCCTATAGGATTGGTGGGTAGCCCATTTCCATTTGGCCACCTCAATAAGATCCATTGTAAAATAAATTATTTTTTCATATCTTAGTTATATTTTTGGATTATAGCAAGAAAGTTGTAGGAAAATATGATGGTCTAAGTATTGAAGAACATATCAAAGAAATAAAGAATGAATGGATAATGTTCGGGAGGATTTTGATACCTCCTAATTTAATAAAAGTTGTTTACATATGGTGGAAATCATTGGATCTTGTTAAGATGAAGGCACTTTCTGATGAAGAATATGAAAAAGTACTTTTAGATAAATGGTCTCATACTAATAAGGTTGATAAATAAACCCAAATGTTTCTTTTCATGTGACAACTCTTATTACATATTCATGGATGTATTCATAAAGAAAAGGTAATTGTTTCTATTAATCCTAATTGTCAAAATAATTTTATCAATGTCCATTTGGATAATAGATTGCAAGTTATTTGAAAATATATCTAGAGCACACAAGATAAAAGTAAGACTATACAATTTTTTAAATATTTGAAGCTCGCTATAGATAAATATGTGTTACCTTCTGATTTTTATGCCATTGATATGAACAATGAGGGTATTATTAATGGATATCCTTACTGGAAGCAATTGGTATAGTTGATATTAATGTTCAAAAGAAGTTTATGAATATTTGGTACACGAATAAGAATATCACCTTGCAATACATTTCTCTTGGTAACAAGAAGGCCTAAAGGGTGACATGCAAAAGTATCTATAGGGAACACAATTGCAGTACTTCATGACAAATTATAGGAAAAGTCCATGGTTGACTCAAAGGAAGAACATATAGAAGAAATTGAAGAAAATAAAAAGGTAGTGCATCAAGAAGAAGAAGAAGCTAAGGAACCACATGTTTAGGGGCTTAATTTGGAGGAGTCAGGAGCATAGGTTGATGTAAATTGTCACCTAAACTACTAAAAGAAACATCAACCATTAAGGCAAGGACATGAAAATCAATAAGCTTACTATGGACAAACATAGAACTCAATGGGAAGTAGTTAAGAGACATATGGAGGCATAACAATAATGCCTAGAGATCCATAGTCACACAACCAGGACCAATCAGATTCTAGATCAACATGGGAAGGAAGTAATTGAGCCCCATATTCACATGTAACTAGGATGGATGGATGATCATGCTTGGTACTCGTTGGTCGCATTGCTTAGTCAATCATATTGAATGGTTTCTCCCCTGTGTCAAGGACAAAATATGTGAAGGAGGATGGAATGTAGTATATCTGTGTGTGTGTGTGTTATCTAGGTACCCAAGGGGAAAAACATTAGATATATGGTAATGTATGGTTATGTATGGAGGCTATAAGGCTGATAGTGTGAACACAATGATTCTAAGAAGGTTTACTAGAAGGTTACACCTATGAGAATGTTCTTAGGAGATAGAAAGCACTATATAAAATAGTGTAAGCAATGCAATGAGGCACGATGAATAATATTGTAAATGTATTAAGCATTGCTTAAGGACTGCAATTCTTCCACAAGGAATAATATATGGTGTTTCCCTACCCCGAGGGTTTTATCTCTATTTCTTATTTAAAATAAATGGTAGATATCAAATCCTTGTAGAAAATCACCCAGTTAAAAAAAAAAAACATTTGAATTAAAGTTCAAAAAGTGAGATATCATTGATTTAAAATAAACTACTTTATGGTTTTTTGTGACGACTGTGTAGACTGTAGAGCCCATATATTTTGACAAGAACCTTTGTTTGTTGCTAGACAAGTGCCACTAGATAGAGAATTTTTGGGAGGTTTGATTTGGTACATTATATGTTGCACTTCTAATCAATGTTTTGTGTGCTACAACCATTTCAATTTTTCACTTTCTAAGCCTCACACATGCGAAAAATGGCAATGTTGATCTACAAGATTTGTACTAGGTAATCAAAGATATAAGAGAAATAATCACTCAATATTGGGAAACCTAAATTATTGGGACCACATAACCTTACAACAAGGAAGAATATAGTCAAGAAAAACATGCCTAGTATGATTTAGAGGATTCCTTTAATGAATGGTATATGGATAGTTGTCATTTTTGGGAGAAAAAAACACTTTCATGCTCTATATGATGACTCTACTCCACCTTATGTAGAGAATGTTTTTATGGAATCGAGATGCTGTTATGAATATTAGTGTTCAACTTGCATATTCTATAGTGATATTGTTCCTTATAAATACAACTTTGACCAACTATGACTATGTGGATGATCTTTTTGAGGATTTTATTTCTTAGACTTCCCATGACATTACTGAGCACTGGGATCATATTTCTTTGCCATTCATGGAGCTCAAGAGTCATTATTTGGGTACCTTCTTCAACACCCTTACATGGGACTCAAGTCTGAGGTGGAGCTTTGACTACTTAAATATGGTGGCTAGTGGTTGTACCTTGAATTCAACATTGCGGTCAATACTTATCCATGGGATTTTGGTATCTGGTGGTTTTACTTTCTCAAAACAAGCGTTGATGACACAATTTTCTAAGGGGGGTGGAGTATTATTGTACTTGGAGATTAACTCATTAAGAGGTTTCCCCCTCAAAGAGGCAAGTGAATAGGAGTGGATTCATTCCATAAATTGATCAATTGTAAGGTGATACCCTACCGTATGGGTTTGGATATTAATAAAGTGTAACGATTTCTATCATATATTGGATATCTGGGGTGTAATTTTATATTTAGGTATGTGGTACTTGACACCATCCTAGTGAAACGTGGACATGAGGTACAATTGTTGATTTCCTCCTCAATCTTAATTCTAGTTTCTTTTTTGGATCCATATTTTTGTTTTGCTACTTTCATATCTCCATGCATTTATTATAGTCTTCCATGTGCCTCCATATTGGTTGTCTTTCTTCTTCCATGTTGGTCCATAGTAATTTTGTTGATGCTCATGCCCTTGTCTTAATGACTTTTGGTGCTTTGTGCAATGTGTGGGGTGATATAAAACAACCTTAACTATACTTTTTCTAGCTTTGATTCTTCAATGCGTGGTTCCTTAGCTTCTACTTCCTTTTTATTCTCTTCTTGGGGATTCTCTTCACGTGTTTTTGTATGCTCTTCTTTTGATCCAAGCTCAAACTCTTAATTTAATGTGTCATTAGGTATTGCAATTAATTTCTGTTCAAAGACTTATTTAGGTGCCTCCTTGGGTTTTTCTTGCATAGTAAGAGAAATATCTTGCAATGTTATTTTATTTTTCTTATACCATAGATTCAAAAAATTCATTGGTACATTAATAATAGCTGCACCCAGTAAGTCCGTTAAAATATACCCCAAAATAAAATCCATATCTATAGTACGAAAATATGAATGCAACACACAATTATCCATTAAAATCTTCACATATTTAAAAATTTGAATATTTCCATTCTCAACCCATGTGATGTGAATATTATTTGTGGGAGCTTGCAATATTTTAGCTACATTAACATGATGAAATTATTCTTGCAACTAGGGTTAATAGAAATAATGATATTTTCTAGTTGAATACATCCATGAACTTGTAATATGAAGTTATCACATGAAAACAAATGTCAAGTACACTTCTTATCCTTGTTCACAACATGATACCAACTAAATAGTTTTTTCATATTCTTAATTTTAAAGTGTCTTCATCTTGTCATAATTAAGCAAATACCACCAGATGGCCACATCATATTCTAAAAAAATATTAAGAGTAATTTTCCACTTCTTTCACCATACTAACTTCATTTGTTTATGTATTCTTTACTACTAGGACCATCATATTTTCTTGTAAAATACATAATGCTTGTGAAAACCCCGAAAGATAGAACTAAGGTCAAAGAGAATCACTTTATTTCTAATGGAGATCCTTTATATAGTTAGGGTTTGAGGCCAAAAATGTAAAATGATCATAACTTCTACTATACATTTCAAATGAACTATATGTTCCCAATTATGAAATTCCATACTCCCTGGATCTACTAGCACTTGTTTTACTAAAGTCTGTATATTCTATCAAAAGATATATAATCCTCAAACCTTGCAACTATCATCTCAAGAAACCCTACAATATGTTGATTTTAAGTCAACAATGTCCCCACTTCCAAGACTCCATTTTGCACATTAGTTTTTATAAATTAGGTATTTTTATGAGATGAACTTAGATATATGGATATTTTTTGTTGGACAATGTGTTGTCATTGATAATGACCAATGTCATGTCATTGATGTCAAAGTAGGTATGATAGCTTGTAGATATTTGAACATTTGTTGAATATATGTCGATAAAAAAAGCATACACATGGTTTGGCTGGATAGTCTTTCCATTAATATATGACACTTAGTCAAACTCCAAAGGAGTAATGAGAAACACTAATTTGAATTCAAATAAGTTCATAAGGGAGGAAAAGGGGTCGAACCCTAAATTCGTTAACCAATGTGCATCTTTGTCGGCGTATTAGGCGAATAGTGCATAATTTGGGTCATCAATAATGGTGGATGTCTATACTTGCATAAAATTTAATTGAAAATTTTGTTTTGTTTGCATTATGCTTCCATATTGCTGTCGCGAGCAGTGTGGCCACATCCCACATTGATTTCCACACACGTTTTGGGCTAATGTATATTGTTACACCCACAACGTCATATACATGGCAAAGTATATGATTGATATGGTAGGTATGATGTGGCAGAATATATCATTGATTTGGCGAGTCTGATGTAATAAACATCTTTGATGTGTCGTATTTTTGACGTGCCCAGACATAAACACATGCATGCCACTCAAACACACAGAGTATGTATACATTGTTGACATGGAAGGAAAATAACACACAATACATAATATGATGTGGTGAACCCGGACACGTGGTGTATGCAAACTTGATGATGTGACAAGTTACGTGTCAACTAGGTGGAATTGATAGGTGGTGCAATGGTGATGTGAACACTTGACATTTCCAAATAGGTGGTTTTAAGCGGCCAACATGGCCAATTTTGGGTGACACGTGGCACCACCCAAAGGGTTCCATGTGGCACGATGACATTATGTTTATGTCAATGATTGTTTGACCATGGACACCTAAGGCCCATGTTTTATGGCACATTCACATGAAAAAGAAAAAATGGTAATATCATGCAGTCATACAAGTCAACTTCATTGGTGAGATAGTTGCATGGTTCGACCCCATAAGCCCCCTTCCACATGTATATATCTGTGTATGTGTGTATGTGGGTGTGCGATTCAATGTCATTGCTATATCACTGACTCAACATTGTATGCAATAAGGATATGTATGTCTTTGTGCTACAAATATATTGTTGCAACTTTGAGATCACGAGGTTGAGTTTCAGGGTGTGTTTCTTGTTTTGTGGTATGTATGTATATATATATATATATTTCAATTCATAGTAAAATCATAGCCACGAGACTCAAACATCAGGCCACCCGAAGAACAATCCATCATGCTACCACTGCATAACTCAAATATATATATATTCGAGGTATGCAATGGTAGCACGATGGATTGTTCTTCGGGTGGCCTCAGGTTCGAGTCTCGTGGCTACAATTTTACTGTGAATTGAAATCAGGCTTCACTCCAAAATGGTTTGGAAACCATAGTTTATTGAGTAACATATGGTAGCATAGGTGGTGGTAGTGGTGCGTAGCACATTGGTGGTCACAAGTTTGAATCTAGTCCTATGACTAGAAATATTTTTTAGTAGCTAGATTAAGTGCATCGAAAAGGTGCATTTTGTCAATTGTGCACTTGAGAAGTGAATTTTGTAGAACGCAGATTGAAAAGGTGTATTTTGTAGATTGCAGATCAAAAAGGTGCATTCTATCGATCCATTAGGATAATTCTGTCAAACTATTAATTTTTATAGTTTTATGTGTGTCATAATTTTGAGGCCCAAATTGATGTTTGAAAAAAGGCAAATGACAAGATTTTTCTTTTGTGATCTAGAAGGGGGACATGAAAAGTCATGAAGACAAATTTTTGAGGGCAAGGGGCTACATTTATGTTGTTATCAAAATGTTTCGAGGATTATGAACAAGTGTATTCTTAGTGATTAGAATGAAAAGTGAAGAAGATGCTACTATTGATGATTTAAGAATAGGTTGAGGTTGCACTGATATGATCAAATTTGTAAGGGGAATTTATTTTGTTTTGAGCTTGTGGACCCATTTTGAAAGATTGTGAAAAGTGGTCCACTATGTTTTGGTGAAAGAGGTGGGTGACTCTATCAGATGTTGGTGCCTCAACAAGTTAATCCTACATCAGGTTGAAGCCTATAACAAGTTGGTTCTTGAATATATTTGGGAGTTGGTGCCTCCAGTAGGTTGGTGTCTGCAAATTGATTTTGGGGGTTAGTTCTTCAAACAAGTTGGTGCCTACAAATTAATGTAATTAAATATTGAAGATAAGAATATTTGTGGTTTTCTCCCACAAGGGTTTCCACATACATCTGATGTTTTCATGTGTTAATGTGATTGTATTTTTATTAATGCAATGCTATGATTACATTTAAGATGGAAATGATTTAAAAATGTTAAATTGGCCATTACATTGATTCACTCCCCCACTCTCAATGTATTCATAATTCTAATAATTGGTATTAGAGCTAGGTTCGTTCAAGAACAATTAATCACTGCAATGTTGATCACAAGAAACATGGCCAATCTTAGGGATCTTTAGGTAAGGCTCCTCAGTTTGATGGAAGAAACTATGCTTTCTAGAAAATAAGAATGGAAACTCGGTACTAATGTATGGATGGATGTCGAGAATGGTTACTAACTACTTGCAACTCCTCCCGCTAATGCAGTTCGTAGAGATCTATATAAATTTAATTCCATTGAAAAAAATGTCATCTTAAGTGGTTATCAAATTTTGAATTTGTTAAAGTGATGTTTTTCAAGTTAGCCAAAGAATTGTTGGAAAACGTTAAATGCTACTATGAAGGGGATGACAAAATAAAGGAGGCCATGCTACAAACTTATAAAGGTCATTTAAAAGTTTGAAGATCGAAGAAGATGAAAATATTTCCTCATACTTCCTTTGACTAGGCGGAATTGTTAACACAATCAAAGGTCTCGGTGACACTGTTAAGGAAGCTAATATTGTTCATAAAATATTAAGATCTCTTCCCTCAAGGTTTAATCCTAAATTTTTATCCATTGAGGAGCTATCTGCCATTCAAAATTTAAACATGGATACCCTTCATGGAACTCTTACTACGTATGAACTAAGGAAAGAAAATGACAAGACATGATCTAGAGAAGCCACATTCAAAGTAGCCAAGGAAAGAAGCAAGCATGGGATTCAAGAAGACTCTAGTCATGAATCAGACAAAGAGGAAGCCAAATTTGTAAGAAATAAAAAAAGAGGAATAGCAAAATTCAAAGGTAAGCTTCCATTTAAATTGTTTGAATGTGGAAGAGTAGGACACTATTCTTGTTGAGAAATGGAAACAAGAAATATTTATGACACTATGCAGTGAGAACAAGCTTTATATCTTCACTCATATTTATGATATATGCAATACATATAGTGGTTTTTGAGCAGTGGATTTCCCAAGATACATCTTATGTTATGTGCCATTGATTTATCTTCTTCTTGTTTATATTGTTTTCATCGATCTATTAGCTTCCGTTGGTTGAAAGTAGAAGTAGATTCTTGTCCTATGCTTTAGAAAATTGCATGAGATTGTGAATATATATTATTTTCTACATAGTATCACAGCTGAGAAAAATATACTAGAGGAGATTTTGAAGTTTTGAGTTTTGGGTTACAGGTGAAATTCGAATTTGCAACACATACTTCAGGATCGGCAGATGGCGTTCTATGGTTTGTGGCTCGAGTATGCCTTGGAAGGTAACTCGAATTTTATAGTCTGGAGGGACATAATGGAGGCTGTGCTAGATGATAATGGATTGAAGGAATTCATTGATCAAGAAATTCCTAAGCCATCAGCATTGGATGCACAAAATTTGGCCGAATGGAAGAAGTGTGTGGCAAAGGCGAGGCAAATAATCCTTGAGGGAGTTTGAGACCACATTGTCTTGAGTCTCCATGGCAAGGAAACTCCATATTCTATGTGGAAAGAATTGATGGAAATGTATTAGAACAACAGTGACCAAATGATATTGGCACTAAAGGATAAACTTCGAAAAATCAAAATGGAGAAAGGCGAGACAATTCCAAAATACTTGATCAAGTTCGCCCAGTGTTGTGATGAACTTGGAAGTGTTGGAATCACAGTTGCCGAGGATGTTATGGTGAGTCTTTCTTTTCTATGACTCCCAAAGAGTTGGCATAGTTATCAGGATGTTGAGATTTTCTGTTTGAACTGAAATAGGCAGAAATCTCTGTAGGTGACAACAATAGAAAATCTGTTGCTGGATTATCTCCAGGTTGTTGGGAGCAAATTAATGCATCCTAAATTTGATGTGAGAGCAGTTAGATTCTCTCTACTATAAAATAGGTTGTCATACGGATAACTGGGAGAGAGTGTGAGAGTTTCATTGATGTAATCTCCAAATTTTGATTAATATATTCCTGATGCTTATGTTTGGTGGACGTAGCCCAGATTGGTTGGGTGAACCACGTTAAATAGCCGTGTTCTATGTGTTTGATCTTCTGCTGTGTTAATTCTGTGTTTATTAAATAGCTGTGCTCTGATACCAAAGGGCCGATTTTTTTTTTTTTAAAAGTCATATGGTTTTAAAAGGCAGCTCTTTTCAAGCTATATAACCTATATGTGTTCAAACAAAAAAAACGTTGAAACGCACATGGTGGATTAATATATGGGGGATTAATATGTTATATGGGTGGTGGTAATAAGTTAAAGTGGTGAACGCATGTGGTGGAGGAAGTAATTTTTTTTATGCCATTAAACAAAAAGGAGTTATAAGGGATATTGAAGCCTTTTTTGAAAAGGATTTATATTTTTTTTTAAAGTGTATATGGCATAAGCCAGTTTTTTTTTTGGTTGTGTAAACACCAATGCAAAGGCATTTTTTTGTTTTAATGGCATAAGTACAAAGGCACAGGCAGATTTTTTTTTTTTTTTTT
>APFE030561900.1:260655-308393 GCA_000404065.3 Pinus taeda | reverse complement strand
CTGGGAGAGAGTGTGAGAGTTTCATTGATGTAATCTCCAAATTTTGATTAATATATTCCTGATGCTTATGTTTGGTGGACGTAGCCCAGATTGGTTGGGTGAACCACGTTAAATAGCTGTGTTCAATGTGTTTGATCTTCTGCTGTGTTAATTCTGTGTTTATTAAATAGCTGTGCACCTGATCCAACACAGGACTCTATCAATGGTTAGGATAATCTGCCAGATTGGGAAAAACTGTGGTTGAATTTGATGCAGGAGGAGATCAGGAGGAACACCATGGATGTCTCTTCATCAAAGACCGATGATGAAGAGAATTGTGCCTTAGCAATTAAGACGAAGAAGGGAAAAGGGAAAGATTCCCATTCTAAATTGGATTCTTATCATGGAGGTAAGAAGAAAGACATGAAGAAAGTTAACTGCTTTCATTGTCATGAGTTGGGCCATTTTTCTACAAATTGTGCACTCAAGAAGTCCAAGAAGAAGTCCTCGGGAGGAGCAGTGGGTGAGGCTTTGGCCTCTCAATTCAAATTGGACTTTCCCCCAATTGCATGCATGGTGTCATCAATGATGGGAAGTTTATGGTACTTAGACAGTGGATATTAATTCCACATGACGGATGACAAAGAGTTATTTAGTGACCTGGAGGAGAAAGATCTCCAAATGCATATCGAGATGGGTGACGACGGGAAGTATAGTATTACTAGATTGGGCACGATTACTTTTCAGAGGGAGCATGGGGTTCCACTCACCTTGAAGAACTTTATGTATGTGCTTGGGTTGAAGAAGAACTTGGTATCCATTGCCATGCTTGAGGATAGAGGCTATGATGTGATCTTCTCGAAAGGAAAGGCATTCCTTCAACACATAGCCGCGGGTCAAGTAAAGAAGATAAGGATTCAGGTGAACAATCTCTATAAGATAGAGGTAGAGGAGTGTGTTGCTTTGAGCACAAAATCAAAATGGGTGCAGAGCTAAGATGTTGGCAAGTTGTGGCACAGGCGATTGGGCCACTTGCATCATGGGGATTTGTAGATATTACAGCAGATCTCTACCGGTCTTCCCAAAGGTATGCTTGAGCAAGTTGATACATGTAAGGGGTGTACTTTAGGAAAATACACCAAGTCTTCCTTTCACGACAAAGATAGTCGAGCAGAGGCTATTCTAGAGCGAGTCCATTCAGATGTGTGTGGACCATTCTTGACATCATCCATTGCCAAACACAAGGATTATGTATATTTGTTGATGAATATTCTCATAAATGTTGGATATTTTTCTTGCAGAAAAATGATTAAAATTTCACAAAATTTTGTGATTTTAAAGCATTGGTGGAGAAAGAGTTGGGCAAGAAGCCTAAATCTCTGTGGAGTGATAACAACGGTGAGTATGTCTCAAATGAGTTTAAGAACTTCTGTGCAATGGAAGGGATTAAACGGGTGTTGATGACACCCCATAATCCTCAGCAGAATGGGGTGGTTGAGAAGAGGAACATAAGCATAGTAGGGGAACCAGGGTGATTTTGCATGATCAGGGCCTACCACTACATTTGCGGGTTGAGGCATGCAAAACAATGGTTTATGTTCAAAACCGTAGCCCACATCGGATACTTGAGATGAAGACACCAGAGGAGGCTTATTTCGGTAAGAGGCCAGATGTTGGTCACTTCAGGATTTTTGGGTCATCGATATATTGCCGTGTGATCAAAGATGCATGGAAGAAGCTTGATCCGACAACAGAGTTGGGGATATTTGTGGGGTACTTTGATACACCTCAAAACTATCGGGTGTACTCGCTGACCAGTAGGATGACAGTGGTTTGCAAGCATGTCAAATTCGATGAGGAGAAGGCCATGCAAGTTTCTCTTGAGAGGGAGCTTGAGCTACATGCAGATGAGGAGCTTTTAGATCCTAAGGTTGAGGAGGATTAGATTGATGTGGAGCAGTCACATGCAAAGGATCCGGGAGTGGAGACATCCACTCAGGAAGAGTCTTCCAGAGAGGGAAGAAAGCACACCAAAGAGGTTGACAGATTGTTGGATAATGCATGGGAGAATGTGGGAGCACCCACTTCTCAGCGTAGGCAGAGAAGGTCACCTGAGAGGTACAATGGATACATGGCTCTTATGGGTGAATGTGTTGTGACAGAGCCATATTCCTTTAAGGAAGCAATGTAGTAGCCGGTTTGGGTTGATGCCATGGTGGAGGAGTATGATTTCATAGTTCATAACAATGTCTGGGATGTGGTCTCGAGACCGGAGGACAAGTTAGTGGTGAGCTCCTATTGGATTTACAAGGTAAAGCAAGCTGTAGATGGTAGTGTGGAGAAGCATAAGGCTAGATTTGTGGTCTGTGGCTTTTCAGAGGTAGAGGGGATTGCTTATGATGAGACCTTTGCTCCTGTTGTATGGCACTCGTAAATCAGATATATATTGGCACTATCAGCACAAATGGGTTGGATGATACATCAGATGGATGTGAAGACAACCTTCCTTAATGGCATGATTGAGGAAGAGGTGTACACAGAGCAACCTGAAGGTTTTGAGACCTTGACCGTGAGTTGCATGTGTGCCGGCTCAAGAGAGTGGTGTATGGGCTGAAGCAAGAAACCCATGCTTTGTACACCAGGATAGATAGCTACTTCATTGGGTTGAGGTTCACGAAGAGTGAAGCGGATGATCCGAAATTAAACAGGAATGCAAGAAATTACAGATATAATCATAAACATAGAAATGCAATAGAAAAACACTTCATTTCATTAATAGAAAAATATTGAACTATGCTTACACACATAATGGAAATAAGATAGCTCGGGCGATGGTAGCTTATCTCTGAGAAGAGATGTGATGGCTACATGCCTCTGAACTATGTTACAATGAGGCTCAAGGGCCTTTTTGTTATTGGACAATAAAGGAAAACCCTAAATAACCAAAATCATAACTCGAGGTCCATATGGGGTAGCTCAAGCGGCAATGGCCGTGGAAATGAAGTCTCACCGAACCGGAAGTCTTGGGTTCAAATCTTGGGCTACCCTTCCCCCGTTGAGGGGTACTTAATGGACATGTAAATCGGAGAGTCCCGCCCCAACCTACAAAAAAAAAAAATCATAACTCGAGGAGATGTAACACCAAGAGTTTATGGGCCTCGTTGGGGTTAGTTGGGCAACCAACTTCCCGGGGTCGTAACTTGGTCATATTATCTCTGTTTGACGCGTATGATACGTCATTGGAAATATCTCTTTGAGGAATACAACTTCTAACACGATTTCCATTGAAATCAATAAAGGAATTTTTCCAAAAAGTCGTTTAGAGCCTCAAAACAGCTCCGGAAGTTTAGACCTGAAAAATTGCCAAAAATAGTAAACTATGCTACAATTAAGGAAATAGATGAAACTGACTAGGGGGTCTAGGTGGAATAGGAGGGTGGCCACCAATATCCACGTAGATCATTCCTCCCCCCTTAGGAAGCAATGGTCCCCATTGCGTGTAGATCCTCCATGAGGTGAGGAAATTTCTGTTGAACTTGGTCCCTAGTGAACCACCTGCCTTGGTGACGGAGTTGGCCTGCTTTGACAACTTGATATAGTTGTATCCTCTGTTGCTAAGTGTTATTAATTTGTGTGTCCATGATTTGATCAGTTGTGGCATGTTCCATGTAGTACAGGTTGAGCTCCGTTGGTGTGAGTTGTTCTGCAATGTCATATGTGTCCAACAATGGTGGGAAGTATCGCCAAAGGCGATCTACATTGAACACTGGGTGCAGACCAAGGAATGGTGGGATGCTGAGCTCAAAGGCATTATCACCGATGACCTTGGTGATGGTTTATGGCCCATATCAGAGTGGGTGAACCTTGCAGTGGGGTCTAGTAAGGCGCTCTTTCTGAAAATGAAGCCAATCTTTGTCGCCCACTTGGAACTTGTGTGACACTCGATGTTGATCATGGTGCTGCTTGTACTTAGAATTGGATCTGTCCAATATATCTTGGACCTATTGGTGGATGTGTTGAATGCACTCAATGAAGTTGTTAGCCCTTTCAGCTTCAGATTGCATGTGAGTTGAATATACCTGAGTGGCTACAAATGGAATGGCCACATCAATGGGGCATAATGGCTGAAATCCCAGCCCTATGTAAAAGGGGTTGTGGCCTGTTGAGCTATGGAGAGCTTTGTTGTAGCTATGTTGGAGATAGGGGAGACTTTCATACCATGTGCATGGATGCTTCGAGTTGTACATGCGAAGAATCTGTACGATCATCCTGTTGACAACCTCTGTTTGGCCATCAGTTTGGGGATGGAAAGCCATGGACTTAGTGAGTTTTGTATCCAGCATCGACCAGAGACTTGACCAAAATGCACTTAGGAGTATGATGTCCTGATCTGATACAATGGACTGTGGGATCCCAAAGTGTACCCACACTCACTCAAAGAAGAGCTTAACAGTGGCCTTTGCTGTGATACTCTTCTTGCATACCACCATGATGGTCATCTTAGAGAATCTGTTGAGGACCAAGAAAATGCAATCATTGCCGTGCTTAGTAGAAAGAAGGCCTGACATATAATCCATCGAGACAGATTCCCAAGGCCGTCTAGGAGTAGGTAAAGGAGTATACATGCCTTGATTCTTGATGGTTGGTTTGTAAATGGTGCAGGCAGTGCAGGATCTAATGTACTTCCCAACATCCTGATGAAGTTTCGGCCAATAAAAATACTTCTGCAATACGCCATTGTTTTCTCTACTCCGAAATGTCCAGTGACCCAACTCTAGTGCACCTCCCAAATCATCTTGGCACACTCACTTGAAGGAACACATATGTGTCCCAAGTGGCATAACAGTGCATCCTAAAGGTAAAAATTTGGAACTTTCTTCCCTTCCAGGAGTTTTTGGTATATGCTTCCAAATTCTGGATCGCTCTTGTAAAGATGCGGCCACCCCGATGTATCATGCCCACAAGAGTTGAGCATAGTGATTAGCGCCATAATTGGTGGTTGGTGGAGGCAATAAATGACATTATTGGTGTTTCCCTTCTTATACTTAATGTTCAAATGGAACTGTTGTAGGTAGATGGACCATTTTTGATGGTGATCGTTCTGCAACTTCCCTTGTGTTTGTATTAATTGTAGAGGTCAGTGGTTTGTGTGGATGACCGTTTCCTTCCCTAGAATGTAATGCTTCCATTGATGGCAGGCCTGCACAATGGAATACACTTCTTTGTAGTAATTGGGGTACTTTCAGACTGTGTCTGAAAGTCTCACTGTGGTAAGCCATTGGATGCCCATGTCGAGTAAGAACTGCACCAATAGCATAGCCAAAGGGATCTGTCTCAATCTCAAATGGTTGTTGTAGGTCTGGTAATGTGAGAAGTGGTGTAGAATAGAGGTGATTCTTCAACTCGGAGAACTCTTGTTGTTAGGTTTTCGACCAAAAGAACTTTGCTTTCGTTCCACCCTTAGTGACTTGACTTAAAGGCTAAGTGATATGAGAGAACCCCAACGCGAACCTATGGTAGAAATTGGCAAGACCCAAAAAGCTACGGAGCTCTGTTAGAGTGGTTGGGGTTGGCCAATCCCGAATGAATTGTATCTTGGATGGGTCCACATGTACACCCTGCTCATCAAAGATGTACCCCATATATTTAACCTGGGTCAGGCCAAAGGTGCATTTCTCCAAGTTAGCACATAGCTTGTGTTGTCGAAGGGTTTGAAGGACCTGTCAAATATGGTTGAGGTGCTCTTCCCAACTCTGGCTAAAGATCAAGATGTCATCTAAATACACCACCACAAATGCATTGGTGAAGGGCCAAAAGATGTCATCCATCAGTCTCATGAAGGTTGTAGGGGTGTTCGTCATTCAGAACGACATGACCAACCATTTGAAAAGGCCCTCCTTGGATTTGAAGGCAGTCTTCCACACATCAGAGGGTTCGATAGGCGCCTGGTGATAACCTGACTTCAAGTAAATCTTGCTGAAATATTTGGCCCCCTTGAGCTGGTCTAAAAGGTCATCAATCCGCGGTATTGGGTACCTATTCCGGACAGTGATCTTGTTCAATGCCCGATAGTCAATATAAAGCCTCCAAGTCCCATCCTTCTTCTGTACCAATATAATCGGGCTCCCATAGGGTGATGAGCTTGGCCCGATGTGCCATTTCTACAGTAGTTCCTGAATTTGCGTCTTGATCTCATTGTTCTCTAGAATATAGTGTCGGTAGATCAGTCCATTGGGCAGCGATGCCCCCGGGGTCAAATCGATGGAGTGCTTGACCTGATAGTGCAGAGGTACCCCTGTGAGTGAGGTGAAAATTTCCATGTACTCCTCCATGATCTAAATTGGGGAAGATTAGTAATGTTGTGCTAATTCCCCCATCAGAATATAAAAAAGTGCTTGAGGTTTGACTCCAAAATAGAAAGTAAAAACATGAATTTTATGTTTTTTTACTTAAGTTAGTTTCACGAAGAAAAGTTAAAACATGAAACTAAAACACTAAATGGGAGCATGCATCAAACAATAATACACCAACCATTGATAAATGAGTTCACCCCTCTTGGGGTATAGCTCCTTGGATCGACTCTAAATGCATGACCCCTTATCATTATGCTCAAAATTATTCAATGGTAAAGAGTACATAAATGTGATGACAAAAAGAGTGGCTAGTTTCCCCTTCAAGGAAACATTCTTCAACAATGAAACCTCACTCTAAACATATGAAAACCAATAGTTAGTCATGAAACAATGAGCAAGCTAAGGGCTCTCAAATCAAGACCCCATACTCCAACTACCAAGAGCATAAACAATACTAAAATCCACTTGAAGTACCTAAACAAGTCTCTTTCTCCATACACATATAGAGCAAAGAAGAAATACATCTACAACACTGTTGTAATGGCTACTGCAGAAAGCACATGGAGGTTGGAAGACACCTGCAAGGTCATCTCCATCTTGGAACTCCTCCATAAACTAAACCAACACTCTAGTTGACCAGGGCACCCATAGGCTTCACTTTACAAAAATTATATCTAGAAGTGCTCTGTTGCTCCTAAAACCTATTCCAATGAGTTCAAAATGCCCAAAAATGGTTATCTAGCCTCTTTTTGCGACTCATTTGGTTGAAAATTGCCTTAGTTATGACTTCTGCCAGTCTTTCCACAATTTTCTCCTCCAAATTTGGCTTACTACTAGTTAAATTCATTATCTAGAGTCAAATGTGGCAGTTCCGTCGAAATTGGCGGTCCCACCAACTTTATAGCCTATCTCACGGTTAAGGCCGAGTGGTCACACTTGTGGTTAGGTTCGGCGGTTACAACTATGGTTTCGCAAACCTGTCGGATATCGCAATCGGCTTTGTCAGGGGCAATCCTTATACACAGGACTTAACGCATTGCGACATATGATCTGGCGATAAGGTGGACCCGACGAGTTATAAATTATAGCTCTGAAATCATATTACATCCGGGACTTATCGCTCATCGCAATCAGTGGGTTAACCTCGGTAATATATGCATATCGGTGGATTAACAGCGCGATATGCAATTGAGATTATCACAAATCGCAACCTGACTGCTCCAGGGGCCAATTACCATAACTTTAAGTGATGTGCAATTGCAATTTCATTGCAACCTGCTCTATGCTGGGGGCCGATTCTTCAGTACTCGTCCAACTCTGATATGCGATATGCGATATCGCAAATCACAAATCGACATTGTTGGGGATCGATTATTTAATGCTGACCTACCTTTTGCTACGAAATACGATATGTGGGGGCCAATGGCAACTTGCCACTTGGTGCTTCCCCATTCGTTGGGACCTTTTCCATGTCATCCAATCCTGCCATGTGAGTAAGTCAACTCTGAACTTTGACTAGCTCTAACTTCTGCATATAAGCTTGGATTTGAGTCTTGTTTGCACCGTTGGATTCAGAATGACAAAATATTTGATATGAATTTAAGCTTATAGAAATTCTGACACTTTGAATTTTTGACAAATTTTGAGCTCCTAATCACTCTTCCCCACTTAAAAACTTTTGGTCTCCAAAAGTTTAAATAATCTGCAACTGTTATGTACTTTGTCTGTACCGTAAGTGTCCTACAGGTCATCCTTCCTTCTCCTTGTTGGGTTGTGTTATATTCTTTCCACATAGTTAACAAGGGGTTTGAGGGGTACCTGTAACCCTACTTTATGGGGTCCGCGGCAACGCCCGAAAAATTTTGGTTTTGGACCCTATGTTAGGTTGGGCGGACCCACCTATGGTTTTGTGCATGATTTTCGCACATGTTTTTTGGACGCGATGGTCTTCGGTCCATGGTTTTGGACGTGATGGTTTTTGGTCCATGGTATTGGATGCTTCGGCATGTATAAATATGTATTGTAACATTGAAAGGAAAATAATGAAAAATCAAGCTGGTAGTCCCGGTTTTGGGATCGAGTGGGAAATCTCTATGTATACGTGTTTTATGTGTTATGCTCTCGCATTTTTATTTTTCCTGTGATTTAGAATTCGTATGCAGGTAATTTCTGTACGGGGTTAAAACCTACAGGAACCTACAAATGTTTTCCTAAATAAGTTGTGTGGTTTTCTCCCAACATGGTTTCCATGAATATGTTGTGTTTCATGTATTGCTTATGATATTGATGTTTTATGGTGCTTTAATGTTTAATAGGTAAGAAATTTTATTATATTAATTCACCAACCCCACTATATATAAGTGTGAATCCAAAATTAAATACTACAACTCCACTAATGACGATTTTGTGGGTAGTAGGATCCCACAATCTATATCCCTTAACTACATCATCATAGCCAAAAACAACATATTTTTTTCAATTTTGGTTATAACGTAGAATGTTAGTTTTTAGGAGTAAGAGAATAAGCTTCAAGGACACCAGTCATGACAATATTTTGTTGTAAATCAGCTATCATAATTGCTTTGGATCATTTTCTTGTTTTTTCCACTCGTAGATTCTCTTCCCCCCTCTGAGGTTGTAATCTTAGTTTTCAAACATTGAAGCTTGAATAAGGTCTCTTCATACTGCATCACTTGTGTGTCTATCCTAGTTGATATTTCCCTGAAGAGGAAGACTATCTAAATTGATTGAGAATTAAGTGATTTCATAATCATTTTTCTTCAACTAATAAGTTGGTTTCTCATCCTCTGGTCATAAGATGCCCATTTGGAGTTACCATGTTTTATAGCTAGTACAAGATAATAATCTAGAAGAGGTTGGATATTCTTGTACCAACTGAGTGTATAGCATGTGATGTTCCTTATATGAGACTTCTCTATTAGGACTTTAAGATATTATATTTACCTTTGGTCATTTACAAGAATGGTCTATCTTGAAATAAAAAAATTTAGGAAACAGAAGAATCATCAAAAGAAAAATGAACTATCAACAATATTTTGGAATCATATTTATTTATATTTTTGGGAAATATATTTAGCCTTTTTATTTAGGGAAATGGCCATATACATCCATACGATCCTCTTGGATTTCCCTAACTATATTTGGATTTTTAGGGATGATTTCTTCTATTTCCACTTCTAAGCTTATTATATAACTTGTCGATATTGGTTGTGTTTTAATCCAAGAATCCTTTGTTTCTAGCCTTTCTTTTTCTTCATTTGGTGTATTCACATAAGGAGAGAATTTCATTAATACCCTTAAATTATAAATAACATGATGAGGATCATACTTTCATTCCTAATCCTCTTCAAACCCAAAGATTTTTATTTCTTTCTCGACAATTGGAAGGGATACTTTAGAATTTATTGTAAAACAAAACAATGCAGAGGGAATATTGAATTTCAACCTTCTTCCTTTGGAAGAAAAGTGCAAGTCATTAGAATGAATCCTTTGTCAGATATATTATAGGGTAAATATCCTAAGAGTTAAGTAAATTGGTAATCTATAGGGTTTGAGTTATGCACCATAGATTCTAATTACTATTTAATTTCTTTCTATATACCAATCCCCACATTTCAGCTAATAATTTATACAAAGGTGAAATTTAATTTCATTAGGAATCCTAGCGGGAATATGACAACAAAACAAATAATAGATGATGTACATGAACCTATAAAATCTGATATTAATCAGGTTTTTCATTTAAAAAAATAATTGGGTCCATTCAAGAGGCAAGTTTTTTTTTCTCCTATTTGATTTTTCATTTGTAACCCTAAGGATTGAAAGCAAGAAAATTTTTGGGACAATATGAGATATACTTAATAGGATTTGTATCTGAATAACCTTTCATTAGACAAATAAACCAATTGTTGATGATTTTTCTTGGTGAGGTGAGAGGCATAATTAAACCTAGTAAAATGCATCAATTTATCTATAAAAGCTAAAATAACATCATCAATATTAACAATCATCATTGTAAGCTTGAACAATATTGATTATGGAAACCAAATCCTTTGTAGAACCTTGAAATATTTCACTATTTGAAAGGAATTTAATATCAAGTATATTATCCTTGTTTACCAATAAGCAAGCTTAGAAACTCTTTCTTTTGAATGTCAATAAGGGTTTCAAAATTCCTTTCAGTAATTTTTTCTTCTATAGCTTTAAAACCTAATGAAACTCTAATAATAGAGGTGTTGACGGATGAAGTTTTTATACTTCACCGAAAAACCCTCAATTCTCACTGGAATGTGAGATTATGGGACTAGTCCGGGTGCTTAATGCCCTAGGTTCTAAGATCCGTTTATTTACAAATTTATGTACAACAGAAGAAAAGTATGAAAATTATGTACATCTTCAAAAAGAGAGCATAAAGTATAATAATTACAATATATAATACTAGTAAAATGAAATCACGAATAATAATATAAACTAAAATAAAGAGTTTAGCAGCAAGGCTATGCAAGCATATAAAAATTTGTAATATAAAACTCATAAATAATAAAGAAATTTTCAGTATAAGCTACTCATGAATGTATGTAAATTTTCAAAAATGAATGCATTGCAAAAATGGCTGAGAAATGACTTATTTTATTGATAAAAAGTCACTAAAACTTGATGTCTAGCTAGTTCATGTGAGAACTACTGACCAAAACTTGATTTAAAAATGTCTAGGAATAAAGCACTGGCACATAGATAGTCGGATGAAAACACTAAAGTAAAGCATCATTGAAAATGTTTATGGGATCATTCAACAAAGCCCTATGCAAAAATTTAGTTGCACTTATCCTAAAAATGAGACCTTCGAGTAGCATAAGGAAATACAGGAAAGTGAGATAACTTGAAAATCTCACAGAAGAAAGAGATGAATCAGTGTTCCTTCCTATCACTTTTTAGAAAATTTATGCTGCCGCCAAAAAATCAACCTCTTATACTCACAAAAATAATAAATCATAAGTAAAAAATGACAACCTCTCCTAACAAAATTTTCATTCCCTTCCTTCATAGTATTCTTCCCTTTTTGTATTCTCTTGAAATAGTTAGACAGACAAACTAATTTTGTAATTAGTTTTTTATTAATTTAATTCACTTGTCTTACGTTTTATTATTATTTGGGAAGAAAAGTCCTAAAGGAGTTTTTAATTATTCTTCCCTTTTATATTCTCTTGAAACAGTTAGACAGACAAACTAATTTTGTAATTAGTTTTTTATTAATTTAATTCACTTGTCTTACGTTTTATTATTATTTGGGAAGAAAAGTCCTAAAGGAGTTTTTAATTATTTATTTATTTTTAAATAAGTTTTTGTGAATTCAACTAAACTCACCCTTGTGACTCCCACATGTAAATATAAAACAATAATAACATAAGTTAATAACCTTAATGAAATAAAGTTCCGCATATCAGTGTATGAAATATTATGTTAGCCATAACATATCTACTTGTATCTCTTCAAAGTAGTATGTCATTAAAATATATACATGTTGAAAATAGAGTGTTGTGATAAAATAAATTGTGTTGAAAATATATTATAAAATATGCCAAAATAGAAGTCTGCGTGAAAACTAAACAATGTGGTAAATATGAACATCACATAAACTCATGTATATCATCTAACCCCTTATACTTACTTTCTTTCTTTTTCTCCCAACTACGTATCTTTGGATGCATGTCCTCAATGGAAATGTCTCTCTTGTCACCCATCCCTAAATCAGAGTTGTGATAATGTGAAGAGGTAGTGTCTAAAGAGGACTGTGTAGGAGCAATAGGAGGGTGAAGCATGGTCCCAACTATGCAAGGAAGAGAATGCAAAAGCTTATCATGGTGTTGAGTAATGGCTTGTGAAGAAGCTCAAGGCACTTAGTGGGTAGAGAGAAACAGAGGCACTTAATTGTGAGATATGGATTACCATAATGCATGTTTGGAAGGCTGTGCAATGGGATTTGGAACCCATCCCTCAAACTGAGGTAGTTTTTTCTATGGAAGGTGTTGTTGCTGCGAAATATCTATGATATTGGGGCATGGTAATGGCATATTATGAGATGGTTTTGGAGTAGGCCAATAGGGTGGTAGGCCTCCTAGATAGATATTTCGTGTCTGAGTGAGTTGGTTAAAATCTTAAAAATCAACATCAAAATTGATAGAAAATATAATTCATTTTTTACCCCCCGCCCTCTCCCCACAACACATTTTCACATATCCCGTGCCCTCTTTTATTATTATGTGATCCCCTACTGTGAAATCTAATGGTATATATAACAACCGCAATATCTATTACACCATGTAGGCTTCAATTCATGAGATAGTGAAGAATAAATTAGATCTGATATATAATCATGTTCATGTTACAGTTAGGGTGCATGAAAAAGCATTCACGAGGAAAAAATTATTTGTAGTGAAGGGACGACTCATGCATGATGTAGAAATTAGACTGACAAATGAATTTCATATATCAGAATTGAATGTATATAAATATCCATATGAATACACGTTATAATTTTGTTTCAAAAAAGTTCAGAGGAAAAGCGTTGAAACCTAGGAATGTTAATGGGAGAAATTTTCAACCATTAAGATGGGAATTTTTTAAGCATACAAAATGACTATATATATATATATATAAGCATAACGAAATATGCAATTGAGTGTTATGTGTTACCATGGATAGTTGTTGGAGTAATTATACAAGACTATATAATGACTAGTCTTAAAGAAAATGTGATCAAACAAGTTTCAAAGATCATGGGTGTTTGTTAAAACTCATGTCGTGTGCCATAAGAAAATTTTCAAACTTGAATTCCATGAAGAGGACACCATACAAGTGCAGGAAGATGTAAAGTAATGACATGGTGAGAGTGGGGGATTTCTTTCTTTGCAAAATTTGTCTATAGTACTAAGTGTTGAATGTTTGCTCAAAATATGTATCTTTTTCATCTTGAAAGCAATAATTGGCTTCCATTAGATGATCTATCATAAGTATCAACAAACATGAATATTCACTAATAACTTTGTAAAGGTGCATGGTGTGAATGTATAATAGATGGCTATGTTTCATGAAGTAGAGAAAACATGTTTCATCATTTGTGAAAAATATGAGAATAACATCTATGTCATGAGAATGCACCTTGGTCATTTATTGGTTATGAAGTGGCATATTAGGTTTGTCAGAAGGGGACCCTTGTTTTAATTTTCCAAACAAAGTCAAGTTTCTCTTGAAAATTTAAAAACAATAATCCAAACACCTCATGTCAAGCTTAGATGAGGCAAGGATGTGTTACAAAACCGAAATACATAATAAATATTGATAGATGTTTTCTCTGACAAGAGTATAGTTATTGGAATGGAATATTACTAATGGGAAAAAGTTGAAACTAGGGTGCAATTGTAGACAAAGGAGATTTTACTGGAACAAGATTTGTATGAAATAAAAGCATGGGGGATGAGGGGTTCTTTTACAATGAAATTCCAACCCACAAGTATACATATATTACTTCTTTTTAATCATCAAGAAACCAAAACATGTTTGGCTACCATTACCCATGATAGAGTATCGAAAAAATTGTGCATTTGACTTACCCATGAAGGCAGTGTGTGACATGTGAATTGAGCCAAGCATTCATTCACGAATGGTTACTAAAATGAAACATAAGCCTAGGATGATGAAAGAAGTCTCATTATTTCGAATAATCATTGAGTATAATTAAGTGATTGTAACAAGGAATAATACTTTGAACTAAGTAACTTCTCATGCTTTTTGTGATGTCTGTAGGCACTGGAAAGGAATGAAGTTACTTCTTGTATGCAAAAGAAAAAGGAATGCGGCATTGACAAGGAGAAAATAATGGGTATAGTCTTTCTTTTAATGTTGTAACAAGCCCGATTTAAAATATACAAATAATTACATCAATTTAAGTGATGAATAATCAACACACAATTATTTAACATAGAAATGTCGAAAAGCATTAGTAGAAACGAATTACCTATATCGACTATATTCCTTACATGTGATTTTGGAGTTAAATTATCTTTGAATTCTGCTAATTGTAACAATTTAATTGGGAACGACTCTCCACCCAACCATAGTCTTAGCTCCACATAATATTTTTTTAGCTCTCTGTATTTCCTAAGACTGTGAAAGAAATACAAAGGTAACCACAAAACCACTTTTAAGTTTGGAAGCTAGCCCTTCTAGACTTAGAGAGGGATCTCTCTGTTAGATTTAGCTTTGTTTATATTGAGATATTAGGCTAGTTATGAAAGTTCAATAGTTTAGTTTTTGATTTGGTTTGGTTGATTGATTTATATTGTAACAAGATACCATTGGGAAATGGAGTCAATTTACTTCGAATGGATTTATTTAAGCATTTATAGACAAATCTAACAGGGAAAGGTAGGAAAATTTATTGGATATTATATGTTCAATGAGATGGAAAAATAAGAAATGATTGAGTGTTAATTAAGCATAGAGAAATTAAGAATTCTTTGCTTAGCTTCAGTAGAAAACATTGAAATTGTTCAAAAGATAGAACTAAGTGTACTTAAACAAATTCAGATTCATATTTTTCTTTGAACAAAATATATTAGAAAACACATGTGAAATTAAAAAGAAAGGAAAACATAATAACAAGGGACAATATCACTTCACCAAAAATCTGACATAGGAATCCTGAAGAAGCTTATGTATTATTGAAATGTGTTGCTTCACTTGACTTGTCTCCTAACGTTTCTAGGTTCCCTTCTTAATAGTAATGTGGAACCTAGATTGAGACTAACGTTGTTGCTTCACTTGACTTGTCTCCCAACATTTCTCTTACCTTTTATATCACTGTTTTTGATCTTTGCATCAATTCTTCCTATTCAAAGATGATCTGAATTAATGGTCAAATTTATATTATGGCCTGATTGATATCCACCCATATGTTTTCTTTGGCCTGTGCTAAAGTTTGAGCTATTACTGACTCACTCTCTAAAAACTCTATTCTTTGAGCAATCTTGTGAGATTTTTGTAATTCTGCTACATAGGAGTTATTTATATTCATTTTATGATCCTGTAAATTCTTTAGCAATTCTTTTAACTTCTCAAGTTATTTTCCCTAAATGGACATATCTTGCATGGCTCTGACCAATTTAGTGGAAGAATTTGTGGTTGGTATTGGTGTTGATGTCGATGCAGAATCATTTTTTGTCCCTGCAACTGAAATATGTACTACAATTAGTGGAACTATAACCAACTATGAGGACTACTCCTTCTCCTTGAGCAACTTTTCTAGTTCCACCTCCATTTCTCTGATCTATACACTCTGTTCAATTATTATTTCGAACATGTCTTTCTTTTTCTTTTCCAGTTTTCCTATTTCCTTGGTATGTGGATATTTTGTAGATGATAGCTTCAACTACTTCCTTAGAGTTGCTATATCTACATTCTTTTTCCTTACAATCTCCGATACTGCCTTTACACCATTGGGGTCATAACCTAGCTTAATGAGTAAGTTCTCTAGTGATATAATTCTAGCATCCTTTGCCAAAGATGAGATCTTCTCTAGCTTCAATTGTGACTCTATGTTGTTGATGGAGGCCTACAACTTTGAAGCTGTCATGGCAGTATTAGTTAAAGTGGAGTATAACATCTCCCTAATCTACTTGTGCATACCTATTTGATCAATCAAATGGATTTTGTTGGTGTCAAAAGAGAAGATTATCTTCTTGTAGTCTGCTAGTGATTTTGGGAATGGAACCCATGCCTATAGAAAATCCATTTGCATTCTTCCTTGTTCAGTATCAAAGGATGATAGAATCCTATGTTGGGAAGAAGAAGTTTTCATCCATAATGGAGTATAGTTGATGGACTTTAGCATTTCATTTTTCTCATTGATTTATTTGTACTTAGAAAAAATATTTTGCTTTGTTTGGCCTTGAGACAAGTCTGATGTCGATGCTGAATCCGGAGGATCTTGTGAGGCTGCGGAAATGGAGAGCCTACAAAAATATCTTCTTGTCTTGTACCTACAAAAATGTTTTATGATCTTGTATAAACATGTGGAACTATGGAAACTATAGTAGCCTATCCTTCACCATCTTGCATGAAAAATGGTTTTGGATTAATTTTTTGCTTCTTTATATATATTAGAAATTCCTTGGCTCCAATTTCTGCTACTATAGGAGAATTTTCTTCTCTTAGCCTTTTGTCATGCTTCTCCTGAGGTACTGGAGTCAATGAAGTGGTTGTAGATAGAACTTATTCCTCAGCTTCTTGCAAAGTGTTCTCCTCCCGCTGATCTTGGTTCATGAATTTTCAATCTCTGGCCTAATAGTGTGAGTGTAAGGAGTGGTCTTTTGTTGCACTCTTAAAATAGAAATGATTCCAAAGGGGTCATATGACCAAGTAAAGCTTAACTAGAAGTTCATTTGTTTGAAAAGTGTATATGCCTCTTTACCGACTGCTCTGTTGTTTCATATGAATGGCCCCGCCTGTGTCTTGATCTTGAACTATGCATTGTTTTTGGCTGAAACAAAGTGTAAGTCATCCATGTTGATCATTTTCCTTATATATTCCAATGAGAAAATTCTCATAGGAACATATTTTGGCAGTATGTGTGGTGGCAGCTCACAGCCATACACTCTATTTTTTTTGTAGTTATCATACAAGTACCAGTCTCCTGTTTTAAATTTTTCACTGAGATGTAAGTTTCTTTGTATCTCAGAACCTATTCTAGGTTCCACATTACTATTAAGAAGGTAAGAAATTGTATAAATAAACTGGTCTATGAAGTCACTGAAACTGAAACTATTTGAACTCTTCTGCACCAAAGAGGTCCACTGGATGACTTATTACGCATTGCCTTGTTCATCTAGTTTCTGCAAAGTAGTTGGGAATATTTCTGCTTGGTAAAGTATAAACATATAAACTAGCACTGATGCATGTTTAAACATTCCTTCTATGGTAATCTTGAGAAACTTCTCATGGATTTTGTCTGCAAGGAATTGACTGAAATTAAACATTTCAAAAGGTTTTTCTTCTGTGGAAAATATGGACAGAAAACTAGGATAGGTTTGTCCACCCACTAATCTAATTGATGCCCTAGGAGACAAGATATTAATGAGACAATTTGCTTGGTCTTTTCTAGAAACATGGAGGCTATATATGGTGGATTTTCTTTGGAAGCTGGACATCCTTTGGCAAGAAATTTTCAAATATTATAGCTCTTCCAGAGTAGGCTAGCTTTCGGTAGATTTCCATGATGGAATCTATAGAGAAAGGGCTCAAATAATCATTTTGGGGGACTTGAAGCATCTGGTTAATTGACTCTAGGGTTATAGTAACTAGAATGTCTCCATTTTGGGCCACAATGGATCTTTGGCTAGGGATATATTGGGCCTGACACCATAAAACAAAATATGGGAAAGGGTGAGTCTAGGGAAACATGAATTATGGCAAGAGGGATTCCCTGAGGTTGATTTCATCACTCTGGTCCATAAAGGTTTGTTTGAGCCAATTGTGCAGTTCAAACAAATTGAACTCACAATTGATCTTTTTGATTTTATATTGCTGGTCAACCAGGGGTAAATGGCCTAGATCGATGGTAGGAGGGGTCATTGGATTTTCACCAATTGGTTTCAATTTCCCCTTGGGCATAATTTTTCTTAAATTATTAGGAAAAAAGGTGAAGATCCAGTGGTATTTACCTAAGAAATTTGGTTGCTTGCTGAATAATTTGATTTATGTAATAGGCATCTAGCTGAGAGACAACTATCCAGAATCTGCAATGGTGGATAGAGAAATTCAATGGGGGAGATGGGGTTTTAAACCACTATACCAGTTCTTTGAAATAAATGGGAAGTGGAAAGGGGGTCACACTAAACAATTGGGAGGCTTTTATAGGAAATTAGGTAATTCATGTTGTGTCTGATCGTTATGGAGCAGTTCCATTGTGATCTAGTGCACATTGGAGAGAAAACGATCATAGTGTAACGGATAGGGTGTAATAAGAACTATAGGTTTCAATGTAAGGAAAGGACATGTGGAAGAAGGGAAGGGAAATGGTATACGAGAGCGGGGAGGACGTGTGGCGTGATAGGAGTGGAGGGGAAGTAGAGATGTGGCGAGAAGCAGTGAGATGATAGGCACTTATAAATGTTGGTGGGAGATGGAGTGGTTTTCAAAGGGGGGGTAGGTGGTAAGAGTTATCGAGTAGGGAGGAGGGGGGCGGGGTGTGAAATCTTAAGTGCCCTCCATGTAGCGTGGGGCCCGTGAAAATGAATTTTCTTTCCAGACCCCCCTGCTGGTAATGATATAATAGGCTGGGGGGTCCGAAATCGATCCCTCGCTGTTGATCCATGTGGGGTAGATCATGGTGGTTAGTTTATGCATCATCTATACCACAAGCTGACAAATCAATTTTGCCCCTTTCAACTTTATAAAAAACAAAACTTTAGTGCCAATATTTCATCTACAATTTGTTTATCCTGTTTAAATGACAGGATTAATTTATTACAAGTAGGATAAAACATATTTAGTTAACCCTAAGGGCGCATTTAATCTAGCACACCCATTTTTATTTTTCCTAAGGTAGTGTAACTTCCACTCTAATGCTTATTTATCAAATTTAACTAGGCTTAAACACTTTGGTTAATCTTTCTCTAATCTACCTAATTAATTTCAACCAAGATTAAACTGGATGTTGATTTATTCACTAACCTAAACAATCTTACTTAAATCAGTTTAACCATAATTAAACAGTATGATCAAACTTAGGAAATCTATTTCTATGTGGCATTTAAACAAGCTGCACAATATATTGAAAATTTTATAAAGTAACTTTGATGCATTTTTGTTTTTTAGTGGCATTTAGACTTGCTCACTTGCATACATATTTTTCTTTTTTGGGGTTTTCTCATTCTTTTCTTTTTTCTTTTTATTCTATTTTTCTTTTGTTTTTCTTTTCTCATATACATTTTTTATCCCATTTTTCATCATCATTTTTGTTGTAAATAATTTGCAGAATACTGTATTATTAACAATTTCTATCAATTGAAAGATAATAGCCAATCATCATTTGATCCTAAGAATTATAAGGCCCTAACACTTTCTACAACTAGCCACCCCCAAGCCCTCAATCAACGTACAACTGCGAGGGAATCCTTTGTTTCATAACACTTTTCTCTCAAGATAAGAAATGGGTGAATATCCTCCTCCTCCTCGTCCATTAAATAAACCAAAAAATGTAAAGGGGTCTGCATGCACACATTCCATGTGTCAACATGCAACTTTTATTTATTTATTTTAAGTTTTACTTAACTTAAGATTTCTCTTAATTTAACTATTTCTTATTTTATTCCTTTTTACTTTTTGTTAATTTTACTTATTCTTACTATTTTGTAGTATATTTTTATATATAGTTGTTTAGAATTCTAGTTTATTATTTACCATTTTATTTATTTATTTACTATTATTATATTTTATTTATTATTTACTATTGTTATCTTTTTTTATTTTTTATTATTTATTTGCTTATATTATATTATTTTATTTATTTATTATTTTTATTTTTATTATTATTAGGGGTGTTACATACTCTCCCTCTTTAAGGAACTTTGGCTAGAAGTTATGTTGAATCATTTAATGTTTTATTTTATTTAGTTATTTATTACTTGACGTTTTCCCTACACTCTCTGTTGAACTATTATAACCAATAGGCATAGAAAGTTTTCACATCACCAAGGAAATCTGAAGCAATCTATGTCATTTTTCCAAACTTTCAGAACTAGGCCTAAAGCCTCATTGGTTTGTACCATAGCCCAAGGTTGGCCCCAAGTCTCGCACCCAACTTAGACCTCATTTTCCCCAAGGCTCGCACCCAACTTAGACCTCATCTGCCCTAAGGCAGGCACCCAGATTAATACTCCATGCAGTAGTACTTTAGGCATCTCGAAAGGTTGGTCCATTGCCTCCACACTCACTAAGGTGCACAACCCCAAGCATGGAAGTCCTTACACAACCACTAGACTTCGACATCCCAATCCAATATCAGACACTTGGCCTACAATATCAAGCACTTAGCCTCCTCAATATGGTATCATAGCCCCTCAAGATCTATCCATCAAGAGTTATACAAGACAAAGGAACCACTGTCATATGTAGTGTTGACTGAGTATGTCCCTAGTCCATATGGTGTCACATATTCTCCCTCGTAAGTATGGGCTCCCACGAGATCATCAAACAAATCATCCCTCTCGGCCCATTTGCATATTTCTTGTCAATAACAACATCTGAACATGCATCCAATGCCTTAGCTATAACATCATAGTATCATAGAAAATAATCCACATGCCAATTCTTTCATGTCATCATCAGAACATAACATCATTATTATCACAAAATATTTCATATCATAAATCTACATACAATTACCGCATGCTTCACATCATAATATCCTCCTAAGTTATAACATCAACATTCAACATTAAAGACATATTATCACATAATAAATGAACCACATATCAATATACCTCAACATAACATCATAATCCTTATGCATATCATATTCATCATAAGCAGACCACACCATTATCATAACAACTATATAAATAAGAACCACATGTGCATCATTATTCTCAAACCATCACATCATGAAACCTCATCCCAACATTATACTCAACAACCCTAGTTTGACATAATAGTTAACTAAAACCATAAATGGAATCATAGTATATGCTTTAGATGTATCAAAAAACTTTAAACAATAAGACACAATTTAGATGCTCCATAAGAGTATCTACCTTAGCTAAGTTATGCGCCCTTCTCTAGTTCACCACACAATTTAATCAAATAGGTAAGGAAAGTGATTACAAATAGCATCTGCATCTTCCCAAGTAGCTGACCCTGGGCTATATTGGTCCCACTACTTCTGGTTGACGTCTTCTAATTATTTGTGAAATCCACACTCACTCACCTTAAGTATCTATCTATTACTCGTTTCAATTCATCCCCTCATTCTACGTTGGTCATATTTTTTAGGGCTACCCTTTGTTATCTTCATTATAAAATTTACAAATTCTTCCTTTGCCTTTATTCCATAGGGTAACTTTATCAAATCTACATTGCTAGATTGCTTGTTTAGTTATAACATCTATTTTTCTTTACCTCGGTGCAAGAGTATGAATACTTCACATAAAAATATATATATATATTATTTGGACAAACTATATCTCTCATATCGATGTAAAATTTTACCTTCCCTTCAGCATAATACTTTTGAAATAATTATTCTAGAAATTCTATTGGAATTCCTTCTAAAATAAATAAGTAAATAATATTATAAGACAACTTAGAGAATTATCCTTATTAGTGGTTAATTTCCATGGTGAAGGAATGTTTCTATCCTTAATATTTGGACTCATCCCACTATTAAATGGGTAGTTAAGACAATGCCAAAGTGAAAATGAATTTAAGGTATTTGATAAAGTTAATGCATTCAAACATGGCCTCAATCCTTGCATTCATATATCCATTTCTCAATATTAATGAAACAACTTAAATGGATGCATGAATAGGATGTGATTACAATTTTCATATACTTTCAAGTTCTCTTAGTCATGCATGTCTAGGCTTATTCATATTCTATACTAAGAATGACATTGGTGCAAACTACAAGTTAAAAATAAGGCATAAGACAAAAAGAAAAAATAAAAAAAATAAAAATAAAAAAAATCCTAATAACTATACAAAGTTAATAAACTCAAAATAGTAATAATAATATATTTATTTCATTTAATTTATGTCTAAATATTTGCACTTAATCTCACATATTATTACCTACAAACATAAATTTATTTGTTTAACTAAAATATTCTATTAATTTGACTTTTTAGCATCACAAAATATATTAGTTTTAATATTTACCTCTAAAATATTAAAAATATAACACATTTTTATTGACTACTTTTACCATTGGTTTCCATGTATTAAAATATAAAAATAAATCTTATATATGTTATTATATTATTACTCAATCTTTTCTAATTGTTATTATTCAAACTAATTCACTCATATTTTAACACATTATCTATAACAAAACATTTCTTCCACACGTAACAACTACATAAGGTATAAGAAAATTTTCACATTGCGTAGCACTAAGCTTCCTGCCATGGCGATTTAAAACCCTGTGCGCATCTTCCTCTCTTGATTCCTAGGGCCTCCTTCTCCTAGGGCTAGCTATCCTGTGACTGGCCAGTGATGGCCCTCCTGGAGTCTCCTCTAGAGAGTGTATTGATCCCTATATCTCTTCCTAAATATTTAGCCCATCTAGGAGAAAACGCAGAAGCCTTTGCCTCTTTGATCTCCCCCTTTGGACCTTCACGAAACATGCCTTAAATATCCAAGTTTGTTAAGAAGATTGATCAAATTAGTGAAATAATAATTCCCCCTTCCCTCCCCCATCGTGTTGCTCTCTCTCTTTCTGAACGTGGGTTGGTAGGACAATTTATTGGGCTCTGGCCCTCACCTCGATCAATTCTCAAATGGGTGGAAAGAAACTGGGCCTCCTCCATCTTAGGGAAAATCTTGATCAGATTTTGTGGAAGAGGTTACTTCACCTTCCATTTCGAAACAAAAGAGGACAGAGATTTAATAAAATGGATTGTATTTCATGGACTCAAGAGGGCTTTATTTAAATATATGGACTCCAGACTTTGATCCAGAGTTGGACATGCTGAATGCAGTGCTAGTGTGGGTAAGGCTTCCACATCTTCCTCTACACTACTGGGGAGATGAATCTATTAAAGCAATAGGAAACACAGTGGGGAAATATATTGATAGAAGTGAGCCAAAGGAAAACATGCATGCATGCACAAGAATATGTATGGAAGTTGATCTGGGGAAAGGACTATCGGAAGAAGTCAAGATCAAAGTTGATAGTTCAGCTCACATTCAACAACTGGATTATGAACAAATTTTGCTCAAATGCAAGGTATGTCTCAAATATGGTCATTTTGCAAATAGATGTGCTAAAGAACAAGAAACAGAAGAAACATAAAACCAGGAACCAAAATGGGAGCAAGTTAAGAAGAAAAATACAACAAACAAATCATATTACCAACCCTCTTCAGACTACATTCTCCCTGCCTCGACCCTCTCCACCTCTTCCTCTCCTTCTAGGCATATTCCATCTAAATATCTCCCCTCTCCCTCTACATCTCTTCCACCTTCTTCTATCCCTCCCCCCTTATCGAATTTTTTGGTATCTAATCCCTTTGGCTCCCTTGCGGACCTTGATCTCCCTTCCTCCCCTCCTTCCTCCTCTCCTCTCCTACCCTTCCCCTCTAATCCCTCCTCTTCCTCTCCCATCCTCTCCCATAGCCCTCCTCACTCCTCCTTCGACCAAATGATCACTTGAACCCTCTCTAAAGAGCTCCTCTCCTCTCTCATCCACCCTAAAAGGGCGAGCAAAAAATCCAATAGAGAAATCAAAGATAAAGTTGCGGTAAAGGAAATGGATCTAGGCACCCAACAACTCTTGGATACTTTCTTAGAAAAAGAACAAGGAGAAAAATGTGCAACCCATCAGAGGGAAAGGTCCCTCTACCCACAACATGAAGTGATAATGAATATATTCTATAGTAATTGCAGAGGAATGGGAAGTATGCCAAAAATTAAGGAAATGAAAGATTTAATAGTTTAAGAGCAATAAGATATTTTTATTATCTAGGAGACAAATACAAATGAAAAGGAAATGGAAACAAGGATATACAAAAGAAATATTTATCAAGGAACTTCAATTCTAGAGACCGAGCTTCAGGAGGAATATGCACATTATGAAAAACAAAGAATTGGGAGTTGATTTAGCAAAAAAAAGAGTTGCATTGGATAAAAACAGATTTGGAAAACAAAAAAACAAAAGAGATATATTGTATTATAAATATTTATGCCCCAAATCATTACAGGGATAAAGAAGTCTGTTGGACCACCTTAAAAAATTATCTTATGCATGACCAAAACAAAGGCATAATTTTAGGAGGAGATCTCAATTTGGTATTGAATGCAGAGGAGAAGTTTGGGGGAATATGCAATTCTAATCCATATAGGGAAATGTTTGAATATATTACGGAATCATGCAAATTATTGGACATGCCTTCTAGCAATGGAAAGTATACATGGAGCAACAAAATAATTGTTAAAAATAACATAAAGGAAAGGTTGGATAGATTTCTAATACAAGACAAAATCACAACTCATTTAGTGAGATAAAATAAAAAATCATTCACAATATAGCATCAGATCACAAACTGATGGCGTTCTCACTTGGGAAGTTAGAGAACTTTAGCCTAGTCCCTTTCAAATTCAATTCCACTTGGAATGACATTGAAGAAGTTAAAAAAATCACTGCTAAAGTATGGATGAATCCAATTACTAGATCTCCTAGATATGTTTGGGAATCTAAATTAAAATCCATGAGGAGGGAGCTGAAACATTGGGAAAGGAGAAATCAACTAGAAACACAAAAAACAAAGCTAGAGATAACAAAAAAAATAAATAGAATCCAAGTGGAAAAAGAGCAGCAAGAGGAAATGCAGGAGAGCTTATGGCATGAAAAACAAGTGTATTGGGAGTTGTATAGGCAAAACAAAAAGTCAGAAGAAGAGTGGCGACTAAAATCCTGAAGTCTATGGCTCAAAGCAGGAGACAAGAATACTCCATTCTTCCATAATACGGTCAAAATAAGGAGAAATAAAAATCAAATAGACAACATAAAAGATAACAAAGGAAAATAAGTTAGAGGACACAAGGAAATAAATAAGGAGGTTTATAGATATTACAAAAAAAATTTATCATCCCCAGCAGCAAATAACAAGTATGAAGATTATCGACAACATATCCCCATTAAAATCAGTGAAGTAGAAAACTATGAATTCACAAAGAGAAGCTAAAGAAAAGGAAGTTGTTGCTGTTGTTTGGGATTTGCATCTGGATAAGGCCCTAGGCTCGGATGGGTTTCTTATTTCCTTTTATAAAAACAACTGGAGCTTTATCAACAAAGATTTGATAAGAATGATCATAAATGTTTTTGGGAAATTCAAGATAGGAGGATTCACAAACTCATCCTTCCTCATACTTGTCCCAAAAGAGTTGAAAGCTAATTCATTTAGTAGATTCAGGCCCATCTCTCTGTGTAATTTCTCCTACAAAATTATTACAAAGATTATTAAAAACATAACAAAAGGAGTGATTCTAGAAATAATATCAGAAAACCAAGGAGGATTTGTCCCAAAAATACAAATCCTTGACAACATTCTAATTGTATAGAAAGCACTACACTCTCACCTTTTGAAAAATGAAAAATGAATGATTGTCAAGCTTAACATGGAAAACTATTTTGATAGGGTTAACCTGGGTTCCCTTGCAGATGTCCTACAGAGATTTGGTTTCTCAAAAAATGTAATAGATATAATAAAATCTTGTATTCTGGGACCTTGGATTGCACCATTGGTCAATGGAAGACCATGTGAATATTTTCAAAGTTAAAGAATGCTTCACCAAGGCTATCCTCTCTCTCCTTTTTTATATATCATAATGGTGTACTCTTTGAGTAGAAACCTTGAGAAATGCAGACAAGATAGGACTATCACAGGATTCTCAATCTCTTCAGAAGTAAAAAGCATAAACCACTCTCTATTTACAGATGACACCTTGTTCATGGGAGGGGCTGATTGCATAATGGCAAGAGGAATAAAAAAGGTACTTAATAGTTTTATGGAAGCTTCTCGAGGTCTACTAAATAATCAGAAATGTAGAATCTTTGGTTGGAACACACCCCCTTGCACTCTCCAAAAAATATCAGAAATCCTGGAAATTCCTTTTCAAGAAAAATGTAGCCATTTTCAATATGTTGGCCTACCTATTTCAAAATAATATTTGAAGACCGAGATATGGAACAAGTACATTGAGAAAATGAAACAAAAAGTGCAGAATTGGGGTATGATCTGACTCAATATGGCATGAAGGGTGGTATTAATTAAGACATTACTCATATTTCTCCCAATTTATCAGTATGTAGCGATATTAACCCTGGAAAGTATACACAAACAAATTGAGCTAGTAATCAGGGCTTCCTATAGCAAGGAGGTAAAGTAGAGACAAAGAATCAAAATCTTGTGAAATGGGATGAAGTAACTCTGCCTTATGAGAAAGGTGGGTTGGCAATAAGACTTCCTGGGATAATGAACTTGGCATTTGGAGCAAAAATAACATGAAGATTTATAACAAGAGAGAGTAACTGGTGGAAAAAAATCCTGGAATAAAAAATACATGAACCATAATATAATCCACTTATTGGGAAAAGGTTACCCAACTAGACCCTACACCCAGGTCTTGAGCCTAATTAAAAAACTGTATCCTTCATCAAATAAAGCTCTTCCATGATCCCTGGGAATGGTAAACTCATCAAAATTTGGAAGGATAGAATAATGGGAAATCAACCTATATCATGTTAAGAAAATCTTTAAGATCTGAGAAGGTGGATGAAAACAAGAGGAATCATTACTTCGGATGACATATCTCTTTGGAGAGGTGGAGAATGGGGGGATTGGAGGAATCTCAACCTTCCTGAAGGCCTTGCCCCTTAGTGGAAGTCCCTAATCTCTCATCTTAAGGGGGATGGTCCTCTGAGTCTAGACAAAAAAGATACTCTTCAATGGGATCCTGATGGAGGGGATTTCTCAGCCAAATATAGATATGCCACCTTACATCAACATGAAAATTGAGATTGGGAATATTGGAGGGTGGCATGGAAAATTGAAACCCTACCAAAAATGAAACTGTTCATGTGGACACTTCTTAAAGGAAAAATTATGGTTGTGGATAATCTTAGAAAAAATGGTTATGAAGGCCCATCATGCTGCACAATGTGCCAAGGGAGTGAAGAAAATATTTAGCATCTCTTTGTGAGGTGCCCTTATTCTCATGTTTATTGGCAAGGGCTAGTTAGTCCCTTGGAGGTTAGTATTCTTCAATCACAACATTTACATGAGATTTTATCAACCTAGGGAAAAAAGTACCCATATTCTTTCAAAAATAAAGAAATAGTAAAAAGATATTGGCTTATTTTTCCCTCATTTATGTGTTGGAAAATTTCGCTAGCAAGAAACTAGAGGATATTTAAAGATCGCACCCCAAACACCAGAACAATTTTAGCTAAAACTTGGAGGATGGAGCATGTCAATTGAACTAATCAACTCCAAAGGAGCTAAAGAAATAGACTTCAAACACATGCAGCAAGAGGAAAGAGTCTGGGCTGAATTCGTGATGAGAAAGAAACAAAAAATAAACGTCAACAAATCTCCTAACAACATTCAGAATTGGAAAATTAGAATTAAAAAAGATGAATTCAAAACATGGTCAAAAAACTTAAATAGGCCCTGCTTACTATTTGATGAAGCTTCTAAGTCCAACCCAACCAAGGCTAGAGTGGGAGGTATACTTTTCAACCCAGAAGAGAAGAATCCCATCACATATGAATGGGGATTAGGAGAACTAACCAACAATAGGGCAGAAGCATATGGCCTCCTCTTGGGAAGATAAATCTTAAGGCACTAAAGTATGAAGAATCAGGTTATAATGGGGGACTCTTCAATAATAATCCAATCGATGGTGGAAATAAGAAGCCCCAAGAACAATGCTCTGAGTCAAATAAAAAGCAGAGTGGGAAAAAAATTGTAAATCCTTAGTGAAGTCACCTTCAAGCATATCCTTAGAGAAAATAATCGTACCGCTGACATGCAGGCTAATCTAGCTGTCAACTGTCCTATGGGAAAATCTAGAATTGATAATGAGATTTCTTAGAAGCCGATTCCATATGACCTCATGCCTCCATGTGCAGAGAATAACACTTAAGACTAGAACATCAAGGTGGTCAACAATCACTTCAGATTGAAAGGCTAAAATTCAGAAGGTCAGGAAATCCAAGGAAATCTCAAAGAACGGACATTATAGTCAGACTACGACTATCAAGTGAATCAAAACTACTCAAGCTTCCCATGAAATGCTAAATTTCGTTTTTTTGAAGTGGCCTACTACGCAGCTCTATATACTCTCCCTCAGCTCGATTTATATTATCTCTGTCATCTTCGCCCTCCATTTGTTTCCTCTTTCTCTCAGAATTCATAATCTAATTTCTTGTAAATGTTGTTGCGCCCCTTTGGGGAATGAGATTACCTACTTTGTTTTAGTCTCGCTTCTCCCCTTCGCATAGCTCTGGTGGCCGAATTTTAGAACCATTTGCCTTCGCACAGCTCTAGTGGCCCTTGCCTTCGTACAACTCTAGAGGCTTAATTCTAGACTCTTTAGACTTCACACAACTTTGGTGGCTTCTACCTTCATTGCTCTGCTTCCCTCTCCCTGGTAACTATTGGTCTTTGCAGGCCTGTCAAATGGCAGTTTTCGTTTATATTCTTTGTTTCTTAATTCCCCTTCTTTTCTCTGTTCGAACAATTTCTTACATCCCTTAGGAAAAATGGAATGGAACCCTCTTGCAAATGTTACAAAGTGCAAGAACTGCATAGTCTATAGAGCTAACAAATTCATGATCGAGCAGATCAGATAAACGGTCAAAGACTACAAATTTGAACCAAAATCTGAGAATTCCTTCCTAAAGAGACAACTAGAAGAGCAAAGGAAAGAAATGCCAGCTCTAAAACAAAAGTGTAAGCATATGGAGGATACGATTGACTATTTGAAGAGCTTACTTATTAATTAGATAGGAGAAAATTGTAACATTCAAAGCAACAAGAACTAGCCTCAGTCCCATTAGGAACCCTTAGTCGACAAAAATTAGTTGTAATTTCTTCATTCCTCTCTTTTCTACAAAGTTCTTCTGCTAATCGTTTTTTTAATCTTATGTAAGTGTAAATTGTTGTTGAATGAGTATGTATGTATTTATAAGGATAGTGAAATTAGTAACCTCATAATCAAAAAGGGAAGGGCTTGGAAGATAGGAAATGTTTTCCCTGTATTTTTCTTCCAGGATGCCTCCCTCCATTTTTCCTTGATATAATGGGAGCATGCCTCCCTCTTTTTCTTTTTTGGAATAGAAATCTAGTAACTGACTTTGTTAAAATAGAAAACAACTACATAAGGTATTTTTTTTCCTTTTTCGATATATATAATTTATCAATATATATTTATTATATTTACTTTTTATGCTATATATACCTTATAATGATAAGACCACCTAAAGGAGGTTTTCTGAATGGTGGTCGAGTAACAATATGTGGGAATTTTGGTAATTATGTAATTAGTTCAATTACCAGTGCACCCTCTAATGATTTGTTTAAAAAAATTTAGGCTCACTTGACCAAAATATGGGTAGTTGCATTTCACAAAAGCAAAGTCAAAGGAAGGAGAATATAACCAATATTGGTATCGAAAATTGTGTCTTCTATTACTTGGTTGTTTTTCCAGAGGGCTATGTTGGAAAGATTCAAGAATTTTAACATTAAACAATTCTTCACCACAAAATCTCTCTTTTTTTTCTAACAATTTAACTCAAGTGTTTGGAGGATTGGATATTTTGAGTTCTATCTCATGTTTACACCCTTATATTTTTAATCGATACAATTTCAATTATTTTACAAAGAACAAAAATTAAAAATAATAACCAAATAAATTAAACTTGAACTTGTTTTAGCGCGACATTAGAATTATCAAACTAAACATATACACGATAACAACCCCAAACTGGACCCTCTAAATAACCCCAAATTTTTAAACAAACTACCAACAAAGCATACACTTTTGTTTTCATAGTCCTAATCTAGACTTGTATCAGTATCAATATCAAAATATCTATATATATATATATATATATTATATATATATTTATATATATATTATATATATAATATATATAATATATTATAATATATATATATAATAATAAATTAACATAACCTTACTTTAATATTTCTACATTAATATTTAAACATTATATTTATTATCAATACAAAAATATATATTCGTACTATTTTTATAGTTAAATTTCATTTTATATATTTCTTGCAAATGTATTTCACCTATCTATATCTATATTCAAACTCATGTTGTAATTTATATTGATTAAAGTATACCAATAATACATATAAGTAGTACATAATTAGGATATATAATTCCTATGTCTATTTATCTCCTTGCACTATTATCGCTAAATATGCATAATATTCTATTTTATAATCAATGTATGCACATTATTCACTATTGTTTCGTGAATATTGGAAATAGAGAGGGCCTTAATCTAACATCTATTAATTTGAATATTAAATGTAAATATGCTATGGGACAAAATGCACGTTGTATGGAGAATGAAGATACCCTCAAAGGTCTTCCCAAGACCCTTGGCAGACTGTAAGATTATCTGCAGCCGTCATAAAGTTACATGCATGTCCATAAACATTAAATAACTATCAAAGCAAAACAAATGGAGAACACAATGCAGCTAGGTGGAAGTCCCCTGAGCCAGCTCCAGATCAAGTCCAACACATAGAAGAGACAAGCATAATCACAACATACAACCTTGATAACTACTACATGAATACATAAAAGACATCTAGTTACATATAACTAAGCTACTCGTGCTAAAAGGTATTGGACAAACAAGTAAATGAATGATAGTACCAACACCATGGAGTAGACAGTACAACTACAGTTCTATATTAATGTCAGAAGAGTGATTACAACCATTTTTTGCATCAACCTTCCCTTACCCCTCCAGCTTCTCTCTCTCCCCCCCTTCTTACCAACTTCTTATGCTTAGATTTGAGACTATGCTCAACAATCAAGTAAGATATCCTTTCAAATGATCTGACCTCTATCACCATAGCCCTAGCTTTGCTTATATAGAAATCGAGTTAGGGTTGCCAAGTTCCTCCATGAGTTCCTTAGGGTAAAAGCAATGAAGTTGCCATGATTTTCAACTCTTTCCCATTTGCCTCCTTCATTAGGATTAGAAATACCTCAAATAGGTCCAACTTGAGATGTTTCATTGCTTTTCTTGAGTAGATTTAGGAGCAAATATCTAGATATTTATGATTCAATTCACTCCTTTGACCCTTGGAACTTCATTAGGATCCACTAACGGTGTTCTCGAACTAGCAACTAGAGTTAGTAGGGTCACTAACGCACCCTTAGGATTACAGAGAAGCTTTATAAAGCAGGTTGTCAATGCATAGTCAACATTAGTGTGGAAACAAGGTATATGATCTTGGTCTTTGCTTCAGCTATCATGTCTTTCCCCTCTGAGCTGATGATGGGGTCAATTTGTTGTATAGCATATGCCCCCTAAAGTGTGAGATCAGAGGTTGCGACGATGACCGAAATACTTTACTTAACTATAATTTTCCTTCTTCGACAAAAAGAGAGAGAGGATTGGAGCTTCGAGTGGTACGAGAAACTTGATACAACACACACACACACACACATATATATAACCACTAAAATCATGTCCTGAGTCGAGCATTCCCATGCTCAGTAGCTATGTTAGAGTGATTTTCTCATAAAAGAGATATGACGATGTTGGCTGCCGATAAGCACAATGCGGATCCGTTTTCGTAATGGGATTATTTTGATGACCTGTCTCCAAAAAAAAATATACACAACTTGGGAGAGGAAGTAAGGCTGATTGATGCAAGCCTCTAAGAAAGGTTTTGATTTTCACTTCATCGATCAGCATAGATATACATGTGAATATATGCATTGATGTTGAACATGCACAAACTCATATGATTACCAGTCAATAATGGAGACCGTTAACAGAAGCGAGGAAGGCCACTAATAATGGTGATGGTCTCCAAGATGCACAGTACAATCTAATGAGTGTGAAAAATGTTTTTGTTGTTGAACACCCATAGAATCGCTTAACCAGTAGCTAATAATGAGAACCCCTGATCGAACACAAGGCAACCTGCCACTAATGTCTACAAGTACCAAGGCACTGAATGTGTTTCTAGTTTGTCTTCCTAGATAGAGTGTTGAAGTCGATAGGAAGATACCTGTCGAAAGGTAGGTAATAATGTGTCCTACATCAATCAACGTGAAAAAGGAAAAGAATGATTTGTTTTTTTAGGAATATTTGAGAATTAGGTCTAAACAATAAAGGGAATGATGAAAGGATATGCTTGATGGGTTGATGGAGGAAACAAAAGGTTAACCCTTGAACAATAAAAGGCACAAAAATGGTTTTAACCATGCAGCACTAGACTCATGAACACAAAAGAAAGTTACGATACAGAGATGCAAGAACATTGGGGTATTTAGGCTAAACTCATAAGATGGTAGGATTCATATTGAGAGTCCGTCAAAAGGAAGTTTATTTGAGGGAGTGCCATGTTCAAGGGAACGACTGTTGCCAAACCACGCTTTCTAATATATTGTCTACTTTCCCCATCTAATTAGTTTAGTGAGTCTAGATGGGTAAACTCGTCGATCTTTTCATATTTTAAGAGTCTGAAAAGGACTGCGAAAAGAGTGACCATATGCCCTATCTGATTAGTTTAATGAGTCCAGACAGGCAAACTCATCAATCTTTTCATGTTTTAAGAGTCTGAAAAGGATCGTAAAAAGAGTGACTCTATACCTCGTTTGTTTAATTTAATGAGTCCAGATGAGACAACTCGGTGGTCTTTCCATATTTAGAGAGTCTGAAAAGATCATAAAGAATGACTCCATGGTGGTCCTTTTGTCATAGCTGTTAACCGGGTGTGGCAAAAGGTTAATAGTATACTCGGATCGGTTTCTCTTCCGTGAGTTAATCTATTAAATCCGGATAAATAGAACCTATGTTTAATAGATGTTGACCTCATTTCATTACGAGTACGAGGAGATGGACTAAACGCGTTTTTTGTCGTGATTTTTAATGAGTCACACAACGAAAAACTCAATACCTTCATCAAATTTTAACGAGTCAAATGAAGAAAACTCAAGGTATCTTTTTCAGTTTATTGAGCGTGGAAAAAGAGGTGAAAGAACTACTCATTCCTTCTTTGGAGATTTTAACAAGCCCAAAGAAGGGAAAAAAATTGGGGATTATTCAATTTAAGAGCGAGAAATGGTCCCAAAAAGCAAGTGCTCTTGTTGTTGCCATAGATTTTTAATGAGCCCGTTGAAAAAAACTCGGGATTTTCTAGTTTAACGAGTGACAAAAGTACCTAAAAGAATGTTCGGGTCATCTTTATAAATGTTTAATGAGCCTAAAGAAAAAACTCGAGATTTTTTTAGGTTTATGAGTGAGAAAAAAGTGCCTAAAAGGAATGCTCTAATGGTCTTTTTCAGTTTAATGAGCTATAAAAAGAGCAAAAAAGAGTTTCTCAGATCGTCATCGTATGTGTTTAACGAGCCCAGCGATGAAAAACTCAGGGATTTTTCAGTTCAAGAGAGAAAATATCCCATAAAAGAAAGTACTCATATCTTCTTTGTAGTAGTTAACGAGCACAAAGAAGGAGACTTGAGGTTTTTTGGATTAACGACCAAGAAAAATACCATAAAAAGAATGCTCGATCTTATTCGTGGTAGTTTAACGAGCACAAAGGAGACTCAAGGATTTTTTGGATGAAAGAGAAAGAAAAATACCATAAAGAGAATGCTCGATCTTTCTTGACCTCATGCTTGACAATAGAAGGGTCTATGCCATGCATTTCCTCATAAGACGAAGGGAAAATATTGCAGAAATCCTTAACTGGCAGGTGAAGCTCACAATTTCCTCAAGATTGCAATTGGCTTCAATCTGTATGTTTTCCATGATGCCTGTCCTGATTGAAACATAAATGAGAAATGTCTTTGAAATATTGCCCATGTTTCCCTCTAAGTCCAATGTTTGGATAGTCGTATATGGTGAGGAAATGATTTTAGTTGTGTCATATGATAGGATTTGAAGAGACATCATGTCCGAATCAGATATCGAAACATGATGGTGCAAATCCGCCTAAGGTCACTCTTCTAAACTCATGATTTCTCGAATAACTTCGTCCGTAGGTAGGACTTGATTGAGTGGATCAAAAGAAGGAGCATTTATGGGAGGGGCAGTGGTACCATTGGTCATATCCAAATTGACTGGAGATGCGGATGCAGATTGAATGGCTTGGTAGGCCAATTCAGCTAGTGACAATGGCATTTGTTCTCCGTATGTGTCAATGTATGAGGGAGGCAGTAGGATTCATGGTTCGATCTATTCATGAGGAATAGATGAAATAATGTTGACCGTCTATGAAACCTTGGGCAGCTGAAGAGGGAAACAACCCATGAGGGAAGAAGCCTTCAGTAGACCATTACTGATATTGATGTAAGAGTCAGGTACACCACCTACTAGGGGTACCAAGCTGCTTGGTAACGGAGAGTAATCAGGGGTGCAGAAAGACAACTGGTCTACTGTAACTACCTTTCCATCTAATGGAAATAGGATGATGCGAAAGACAGTAGATAGGATGGCCATCATGGCATATGTCCAATTGCAACCTAGTAGAAGATTATAGTCGAGTTTTTGGGATGAAAGTGTGGCCATTGAAAGTGTGGCCGTTGAAAGCTTTAAGGGAATTCGATGACGGGGATAGGTTTGGAGAACCTAGAGCGAGCCAACATGAAGCTAACATGACGCAGGTAGAAACACCTTTGTCGATGATAGTTCTGTGTATACCTTTACCTTTCGAAAAAATTTGCACTTGGAATGCAAGCTGGTGGGAAAGGGGAGGTTTACACTTTTCCATGTCAAAAATTGCAAGCATGGAATCCTATGGGTCGATACCACCAATAGATGAAAGCAAAGCTTTCCTTTGTGCTAGGCATGTTTGTAATACTTCGAGTGCCGACATAGCCGATGGCACTTGTGCCAAATCTTCTACAATGTTGTAGTTTAGGGCGGCACTTGTAGATGTATTATGTCTTGTGCGTCAAAGTGCCCCTTTGGGGGGGCAAATTACAAGGTCATCAATCGGTCGTTTGATATGAAAATCATTGGGTGGCAGTGGGTTTTGACTTGAGGAAGGTTCCTTTACATCAGAGATAAGAGCTCCATAGGATTTGGCTCTTGTTTGTAGATCTATCGTTTCAAAGGTGTAAATGGTAGAAGATCCTTCACCAGCTGAAGGATGTTGCAAACCATCATTACCCCCTTGTGGGGGTTGGAGTTGGTTTGCAATAAGGTTTTGTTACTACTGAGCAGGGAAAGGATTATTAAGGACAGTGGAATTCCTACCAGTATCCATTTTGGCAATGTATTCTGTGCATTCCTGAAGACGCGGGTAGCGATAGGTCATGTGGTCTTCAGCAAAAATTTTGAAAGGGAATTTGGCGGGTTTATCTTTTCCATCGTCAGGAGGTGTAGCGATCTTCTGTTTTGGCTTTTGCTGATTTGTTGACTACTCCTCAGAAGGAGCGGTTTTTTTATTATTCTTCTTGTTCTTACCACTGGGTTTTTGCGTAGACTGCACAAAGTTTATCGTGGTGGTAGGAAGAGCAAACAATTTGGTAGAGGGGTCCTCTAACATCTGGGCAATGTGACCACTGAGTTGTTTTATAACAGCCCCAGAGGTTGCACTGATAATCCCATCGGTGTGTGCTCCGGGGTGCTGAGTAGTGGTAACATTGGAGTTATGAGGGGCATTGGCGATTACACCATAAAGAGTGCTAGACTGTGAATATATCAGATCTAAGTGTTGGGAATAATGTATGGATTGGTATTCTATGACCGCACCACCTAAAGCAACATATTTAGTGGTTTGCAGGAGTAAGGATTTGTAGAACTAGACCGCTAAGAGATAGTCTGGGAGGGGAGCTTTAATTAACCTCCACCTACATCTCCATTTATGTATATGATCAAAGATGTGGGCATAGGTATCCTGACGTAGTGAAGTGAGGAGCTCTATCCCAGTCTCATAGTGGATGGATAGCTGGAACTGCTTTAGGAATTCCATCGTTAGAGCATCGAAGGTATTTACTGACATGCGTGATAACTCAATGTACCACTTAGCTACGTTTCTAGTGAGGTTGTGGGGGAAAAGACCTAACTGAACATTATCGTCCACCATGGAGTTGGAAACAAACCAACAATGATATGTGGTGATATGGGTGGTCGGATACTCTCCTTGTTTCCCTTCGAACTTGGGGATGTTTGTTGGTATTTTATGTGAGAACGGCGGCCAAAGTAGGTTATGGTAGATGGGGTCATTTGTAAGTTTGTACAAGTCGGGGATATCCAACGTTGCCAAGAAAGGCAAAGTGTATGGTGCCCTTGAATCGGACCAAGGTGATGACATATGACTTGAGGAACCTTGCAGTCCTCCCATCGTTTGAGTCCCAGTATTATACACAGGCTACATGGTATAATAGTTGCCTTGGGGTATTGTGTTGTAGTGTGGATTTCCATGGGGAATTTGATGTTGGGGTATAAAATTTCCACCAGGATAAGTAGTGCCCCCTTGACTCATTTGAATTTGTGAGTAGGGTGCCCCCATGGATTGGTTGGTACCTCCTTGAGGATTCCTGGCTACCATAGAACTAACCATACGTCCTTGATTGACATAAGGAATGCTCAGTGAATCAATGACTGACCATGCATGCCTGAGAATGGAGGGGAAATGGTTACATTCCTGATTGGTATGTGCATATTGAGAATGCCCCCAGATACTTGAATCTAGGGGTTTGAACTGTACAATGGTTGTCGACCATATTGTTGGTGGATGGGAACCGTGCTAATAGTGCTATATTGAGCGCTATAAGGAATGCTCTATGTAACACTTGTCGAAGGTATACAATTTGACACTAAAGGGGTAGAACCTAGCATCGGCTGGGTTCCACTCATGGAGGGTGTCATGTGAGTGGTTGTACTTGGGACAAATGGGATAGCGGGGTTTGCCATCAATGGTGTGGTGGTGACTATCGACTGGGGAAGTGGTGGAGGACCAAAAGTGTCCACAAAGTTCCATAACCCGTTAGTCATCGATGGGAAGGATGGAAATGTTCCTCCTAAATAAACAGGGAGTGCAAGTGCCATGGGAACCAAGAGTGGGTCCAATGGATTCATAAGTAGAGGGTTAAAGGGAGGAAGAAATTCTTCGATAAATAAATCCTCTAGCAAACTTGAATTGTCGGTTGTCCAAACAGATTCCATGTGAGATCTAGGAGACTGATTCCCTGAAGATGGGGAATCCAGTTCATTGGAGCTCGACAGATCTTCCACCATGAGTGGAGGAAGTCCTAACAATCATCTATATTGATGACAAGGGCTGATTGTAGCCACGGTGACCGTTAATATTTATCAATAAATTTTATCGTGATATTTGTTAAAGTCTCAAATGATAACACTCGGGTGCCTAAAAATATATAAAAAAAACACTAAGTTGATCAATTAGCAAACAGAGGTAAATGACCCTATTTGATAAGCATCGATCACTGGAGATGAAACCCAGTATCACAATGAATAATAGAGAGTGTTATAAGGAAAACTAGTCTCCATTTAGAGCTGCTAGTCCCACTAAGATGGGTAGCTATCTTAGAAACAAACAAACTAAAGTCACTTGTGTTTTCCTTTATGTGAAATAGATGAGAGAGAAGGAGAGAGTACCAACCTCAGTCTTTCACTTGGCTCCTTGCTTGTTTCCTCTCCCCTTTGACAGAGCTTTGTCGCTCTTTCCTCGCTTGTCCTACTTCAAAGAACACCTGTAGAGTCAAAGTAGCATAATACCATCAAAGAATAGAGATCTACAATCATAAACAATATAAATCAAATATATATTGACCACAAAAATGCATATATCAACTCAGACATACAAGAATATGGAGGAAAACTCAAATAACTTTATTGATAGAAATAGTAGAAGAGAGGATTACAACCCATTGATCTGACCTAGCATCATCCTCCCAGCATGAAAGCCCTTCTTCACCTCATGAAAAGCTTATATCAGCCAACAATGTTGCATAGAGAAACCAACAACACTTCCTTAAAAATACAAGATTCCAGCCTCTGGATCTCTGGGATGAGGTATCCATATATAGATGTTTGCAAGTGGGTGAGTCAACTTCTATGATTTTGATTAGTGTCCTCTCTCTGATAGTTCTTAGTTCTACTTGGAGATTCATGATCTCTTACTCCTCCTTGGGCGAATTCAGAGAGGCAAGTGTCAAAAGGGCAATTTCTAGAAAATTCTCTGGGTTTCCACCTAGCCAACTGCTTCTACCATTTGTCTACTCTCACTCATCGCACCCCACACAAGGGCTTTTCAATATGCATCACACTTTTTGCATGTGGCAGGTGAGATGCAGTGCACCCTTAGCACTAAGCAATTTGTATGGTCCAGTTTTGACCAGTTATGAGTAGTTTTTCAGGGAGAACTTCTGGGAGATGATGTAATCAGATGACCTTAAGGGTATGAAACAACACTTTTAGGGACTTAGAAGCCCTTGGTTTATGGACATATGTGATTGGGGTTGCAGTGCCTAAATATGTCTATAACAGTTGCCCCCTAAAGCATGAGGTCGTAAATCCTTTTGATGTCAGGCGAAATGCTTTATCATGAGGATCAAAGGTTTTTCGAACTGGAAGGAGACCTGTAATATCTAGCTGAGGCAGGCATTCCCATGCTTAGCTTTATAAATTTGTTTTCATGTAAATAGGACAGACAACCATCTGTGTGGCAGATTGATGATTCTGGTAGAGCCATCATCCTTTGGCTTGGATGATTATCTGTGCAGCAATGATGTACATTTGATGTCTTTATTTTCCTTAATATATCGTAGTATGGATGGATGAAACTAGATCCAGGGTCTTCAAAACTCGTTCAATATTCACCCAAAGTACAAGTCGATACATGTGAAAAGATGTTCTGGCGTCGAACATGGAAAGACATCGCTTGATTACCAGCCAATGATGTAAGTTGTTAACAAGCACGAGAGGAATCACCAATAATAATAAAGACCCTCAAGGTACTGTAGTACAATTCACGTGGTGTGAAAACATGAGTCGATGTCGAACACCATGCAAAATCTTTCGGTCGAAGGCCATTGATGTAAACCTGTTGCTGGAAGTGAGAAACTTGCCATTGAGGCATGGAATCTTCAAAGTACTTAAAGGGTTGTTCTTAAGTCAACTTCTTGGATAATGAGCTGATGTCGACAAGAAGTGACTTGTCATAGGAGGGCTTTAATGAATCCTACATCTACGACACGGAATGGAGCAAATGATTTTGTGGAGGCGAAAACGATCTGATGATACAGGTTTCAGTGTGGCAGTCATGAAAGAATGAAGCGTGAAGGTATTGCAGCAGATGAGGCACAAGCTAGGTCGGTGAATTCTCTGAGTGACTTCTCTTGAACATATCGGTGACACTGAAATGGATTGGTAATGTTAACCCCAAAAATGGATGGTACGGTGGACCAATGGTAATATGACTGGTGAACAGAATAACCCAACCCAACTCAATCATGGTGATGGAGTGAAAGTGTCATGTTCAAGAGCAACTTGCTACCAATAAAGTTTCTTCAATTTTTCTTCCCAATTCATTTCTGACCAGTACCTGTTTATTTTTTCAAGCTTGAGGAGGATAACATATGCTTGTTCTATAATTTTCCCTTTGGGTAAACCCGTCACTATGTTTTAACGAGCCTAGTAACAGTGAAACTCACTCTTGCCTGCATGGACAAGTTTGTCACTTTTGTTTTAATGAGTTTAACGACAAAGATAACTCGGTCCTTTTCAATTTTAGAGAGTCTAAAAAGATTCGGAAAGGAAACTCTAGTATTCCTTTTTCATAATATAATCCCTTAAGTCCAAAAAAGTATAAAATAATACGAAAGGGATGACTTTTCAATAGTTTTAACAAGCTGAACAAGATAATCACTCGATCTTTTTGTGTAATGATCCCTCAGGTCCATAAAGATTAAAATCTAGTGGATGGATAACACTTCTGATCGCTTTAACGAGCTGGAGAGGCCAATCGCTCGACAATCTTTTCATATTTTACGAGTCAGATGAAAAGAGCTTAAAGGAGACTCGTTTTTTTAGGAACGAGTGATGTTTTTGGGTAGCGGCTGTTGGAAATCTTCAATCATGGTAGTGTAAAGAAGTTGGCTAATAGGATCACTCGTCACAATTGTTCCTCAAAATGGGTAAACAATCAAATGGAGGCATATGATTGGCCAAAAAAGAGTGGAGGTGATGGTAAGAACATGACCAGGGCTTAAAAGCTAATAATTATGCAATCGCAATGGTTATTTACCAGAGGTGGGTTCATTTTTTAATGAGCTTAAACTCTAGTGGAACAAATGCTCATTGCTAGGTTTATTTTTTAACGAGCTTGAACTTCGCGTAAAACTACTCATTGCTAGGTTTATTTTTTAATGAGCTTCAACTTTGCGAAAACATTGCTCGGCTTCGGTTTCATGTTTACACAAGCTTGAAATGAAAAAACTATGCTTGTTATAAGTTCGCGTTCCCCCAGCATAGTGACGCAAATCGAGGTGCATGCCCCCCAAGCTTCATTGCATTCAATGCGGTGGATGGAATGAAGGTTTACCTTCGAGATATTTGAAAGAATCGAGTTGGATAGGTAGTTGTTTCATTTTTTAAATGAGGTTGACATAGTAAAAGAACTATCCTTAGAATCCGTCGTATTTATAGTATCTGATAGAAAATCAAAAAAATGAAGGATGATTAAGGTTGTTGGAATAATTTTCATGCTAATCCGAAAGATGGGAATGATGGTGGTAATCTTCCCATGGTGCCTCTCCTATCATCATTGACTAAATGATTCCTTCGTCTGTAGAATATACATGCGACCAAGGATCTAAAGAGGTGCCATATTCCTTAGACCTATCTATCCAAACACTTGATGAGTGTTGATTTGGGTTTGTCCCCCAGGTCAAGAAAATTTATTACTACAATATTTCTATTGGGCTTGGGGGCAATACCTGGCGATGATCCATTCTGGCAAAATGTTTGGGAATCTTCTGAATATTTTAGATATAGAAGATATCATATTGCAGGTTTCCACGATGGCCACTTCCACTAGATTACTCGGAGGCAGTAGGGAAAAATTACCCATTAAAGTCGGGTCTTTTAGGAGGCCTACTCTGATATTTTGAAGTGAATGAGAGCTTCCATGGATCATTCGAATGATTCCCATAACTCGTGAACTATTGGGGAGGAAGGTTTGTTGATCAACGATTGTAATTCCTCCTTGAAAATGAAATTCAATCTTTCTAAAGTATGTTGACACAACAGTAGCCATAGCATAAATCCAGATCCTTCCCAAGAGGATGTTGTAATCGAGGTTTCCATCGATAACTTCGACATCAATTTCTACTGTCTTGAACCCCAATTCAACTTGCAAGTTACTTAAAATCCCATATGGGGTGAATGTCTATCCATCGAATGCTTTTAACATCTTTGATGATCACGACAAGGGTGGTGAGCCTAATGTTTTCTAGCACTCATTGAAATAATACATGTAGATGCCCCCTCATCAATAATTGTTCTATGAACAGTTTTGTTGAGGGCTTTCACTTGGATGAGGAAAGTGAGTTGAGTTGGTAACTGAGGTTCATATCCTTTATGATTAAAAGCCACAAGATTGGAATTTGTTGGGTCAATTCCACCTATTGCTGAAAATAGAGCCTCCTTTTGGGAGGGGCAATTTTGCAGTACTTCAAGTGTCTACATAGCAGACGGTGATTGGGCTAGGTCCTCTACTATATTATAATTCTGTGTTGCTCTGGCACGAGGATTAAATGTCGATTTGTGTACTACTCCTTTTGGTGGCTTTATCGTTAGCTTAGGAATTATGGGTGGCACAACTTTGGTCGAAGTTGTTGTCGAACTACTAGGTTGATCGATAGCCTTATTGTTCGACACTTGTGGATTCTCGTAATCATTATTCCTTATCGATATCAAAGCATCATTTTTCTATTTCGAAATGGACAACGTAAGCACTTGGGATGGGGAAGCATTTTCACTAGCAACCAGATTGGTTTCTGTGTTTGGAAACGGATCAATCAATACCGCTGAAGTTTTTGAATTATTAAAGAGTTTCTTAATTTTAGCTTTATGTGGACAATCTCTCGTCCAATGATCCTCATCGCATATCTGACACCCTGAAGGAGGTTTCCTTTGCCCATAAGGGTTTTGCAGAAGATTTTTCAGGAGATGACTCATCCTGCTTCTTCTTTTTCCCTTTATTTTTCTTCTTGCCTTCTGGTTGCTTCAGTTCTTTACCTTTGTCAGTCGACACGGCATTAAGCTCCAAGGCGAGAAGTTCCTCATTTTAATTTTGACTAGAAACTGTATGGGCTTTCTTCGATGTAGCCTTTGCGGTTTTCGTGCTAGTCGTACCTATCACACCATCACTGGAATGAGCTTATTTATTTGATTTAGGAGGAGGAGGAAGGGAAAAATCTAGTTTAGGAGCATCAGGGATTTTGTAGTAGAGCATGCCAAACTGAGTATAGATCAAGTCTAGATATTGCACACAAGCAATGACTTGCTCTTCAATGATGACTCCTCCCTTTGCCACATCTTTTGTAATAGAAGGTAAAAATGACTTAATAAACCATTCAGCTAGAAGCTGATCAAGAATGTATGTTTTTACCATTCTACGATGACGTTGCCACTCATGAATATGATCAGATATGTGAGTGGCTATTGTTTTCTTGAAATTGGTAAGAAGCTCCGTTCCTGTTTCGTACCTTATGGGTAACTGAAAATGTGTTAAAAAGGTAGTGGAAAGGATGTTGAAGTTGTTGAATGAAGCTCTAGACAATTTGATTTACCATTTTTCTACCGGACCAGTTAACGTTCACTGAAAAAGGTGAAGCCTAATCGAATCATCATTGAGAGTGTTGGACGAACACCACAAATGAAATTTCATCACATGATTCGACGGATCTTCACTTGGAATTCCATTGAATTTAGGAATATCTTACGGAAGTTTATGACAAATCGCCAACCACGAAGGGGCGTAAGCAATTGGATCGTTTATTAGCCAATTTAGATCTGGTAACTCTAAAGTCGTTATGAAGAGCAACTGTTGATTCAGGTTCGGCGAAGCATACCCAGGATAAGATGGGATTGCCTGAGCAGTGGGTCTTTGCATACCAACATAATGTATTTGATACTGTTAACTTTGGTAAGGTTGATGGGTACAAACATTATGATATGATTGATGTTGACCATTTTGAATATACGGCTGCCAATTACCCGCAAAGCTTTTTTGCTCAAGTCCTCGGTAAGCTTGTTGGAATTGTGGTTGTTGATATTGTACCAGCCATGGTTGTGAAGCCATTTGCTGGTGTCTAATACTCACTGTCTGACCAAGATGAGGGGTAATAGTACCCGTTTGAGCCTGAGTCACCCCAGTTAAGGATCCACTAATCGGTGATTGTGGTTGTGTTGTGAAGACAAGAGGTTGTTGTATTACAACCTAAGAAACTTGAGGTTAGCATACAACAAGCAACACTTGTACTTGCGACACCATCACAATAGTCGGTGTAGTGGGGATATTCGACACATGTAGACTTGGTTTTATTAAGTATAAAACTTTTGGTTGTTGAGGCAGTATTGGAACCCAACCACTGGATGTGATTCCAACTTGACCCGAATTCTCTTGTGAACTCTCATATAGTTGTTCTCTCGGAGGGAGCAACGAAAGGGCATATTGCCCCCCATATGGTAGTAATCCAGTGTTCAAAGGAAAGATTGGCCTCTAGAGACTATACTACTCAAACTAATACTGTTGCAAAGGATCAATTTTCTGAGACTCAACACAAGAAATTCCATATATTATTCCAGACGAACAAACAAGAACTGACCATACTATCGAAACAATCCCTGGGTGGACTCCATCTAGTGGTTGAGAGCTAGTTGGGACAGATGGTACACCAGCAAACATTTTTGGAGTAGCAGTAGGAGGTTTTACTGCTGCTATTACGTCAGATGACATAATCCTAAATGTCGATGGTTGTTCAAACATATCGAGTCTATCCAAAATATTTCCTAGCAATTCTACAGGAACTTGCGATGAAGGGAGATTAACTTCTGACAAAGAATGATATAGGGTGATCGCAGTTCCAAAATGCAATGGAGTACTGGATGGAATATCCTCCACAATCTCTTCTATAGCAATCAATCCAGGTGGGGGAGGTAGACTTTCAGGTCCATAAAAGATTTCTGGTGCCAAAGAAGGTGTAGACTCTACAGCGACAGATGTTGGAGGGGTGACACCTTCCAAATCAACCCTAGATGGAGCCGGTTCAAGAATAGAAGTGTTTACTATTACACTAGGAGCAGTTCTCATGTCCTCTTGTGACTGTGGAACTTCTTCTGTAGAGGTAGGGATACCAAAAATGGTTGGAGTAACTAGAGTCTCTGAGGATGTTGGAACACAATTTTTAAACAAACCAGGGGACTTTGACCCAATTAAACGAGTTTTCTTGGCCTGGAATGGTTTCGTTTCCAGAGTCAAAGATGATTGACTTGTCAGTCTTCTCGAACGACGGGGTTTCGATTGAATTTCTTCCACGATTGCAGATTACTTAATCAACTCAAAATAAAAAGGGGAATATGTGATTCTAAGTTAAATGAATTTTAGATGCTTTGAGACAACTTGCTTTTACAATTTTTAAGAGTCAAGAAAAAGCTAAAGATGGCTCTAGTCACCTTCGATTTTTAATGAGCCTGAAGTGACAAGTTCTCAGATGGACCTTTTTTGTTAAGGAGTCTAAAAAGGAACGAAAGAGACTACTCTGGATATCTAGATAGAGGGATTACCAAACCAATAGCAAAAATATAGAATACTTTTTATGGTACGGTAGTGTTGTGCCTTGCAAAAACAACCCCCCATTTCATAGATAGTTTTTTTAAAAAACATTAGAATATCGAATGGGTCCCTCTTAGGAAATAAAATTGATATCAAAAGCTTTATTTTTCAAAGAAAAAACATAAGGCGCAAATAAAGTTATGCGATAAAGCCATCAGCGATATCGCAATCGGCAATCGGCGAAACTCTTGTGCACCCTTAAAACACCACATGGTAAATCCCCGATGCGATAAAGCCATCAGCGATATCGCAATCGGCCATCGGCGAAACCCTTGTATCACTTTTAACGCGCATATGGTTTTCCGCCGATGCGATAAAGCCATCGGCGATATCGCAATCGGCCCCACTCCCTTTTAAACACATATGCGCTATGTTCCTTGCCGATGCGATATCGCAATCGGCAATCGGCAATCCTCTTGTACCATTTTTAACGCTCATATGGTTTTCTGCCGATGCGATATCGCAATCGGCGATAAGTGATATCCAAACCCATTGTTGAAGCCTTTCGCGCCCCTCTTTCCTTGCGATGCGGTAAAGCACATTTTCGATAAAAAAGCCAGTTAAGTGATTGGAAGGCCAATTTATTGATAATTAAGGCATAATCACTCATACCCGGCCGCCCATACGTCCTCTCCTCGCCTTAAGAGATTTACGAATCAAATTCAGAGTAATGTGCATTTATAAAGGTGGCAGACCTTATACGGTTACATAATGAATCCCTGCCCTTGGATTTGCTTAAAGATTGCCTCCGCGCCATTCAATAAAAGCCAGATATATTAACGCTAATCTTTTACATTCGAATATCATCTTTGAGTCTCTCTATTATCTCTGCGTTACGCCAAGTCTTACTCTCTGTTGCAGGATAGATTTCTACCAGAGAACTCAAAACATGATGGGGAAAAAGTCCAAGAAGGCCGCCAATGTTCCAAATGCACCAGCCACAGGAAATCCTACTCATACCACTATTGGATGTTTAGATAATATGCCTTATTATTCATCATGTATGCGTTAATAGTATGAATGTTTGAAGTTTAGTAGTATTATTTTGATTGCCGTGCTTAACTATTTAGGTGCAGCCATTTGAAATGATTTAATTTCTATGTCCATATAAATGCAGTCATCTATATAATTGTATCGTTTGGATATAGAACATCAAAAGCTACGCTTTAGATGTTCAAATAGATTCCCGGGATAGTTTTATTGCATTTCTGTCAATAGTTTAGATATTCATTCACCGTTTACTGTTTCCAACAAAGTATTCATTCATCCCATTCATCTATTGCTGGGAAACTGGTCCCATTATCCCCAGTCGGAGCCACTACACCAAACGGAAAAGGAGCTGCACTAAGGTCCGGACCGGGTGGTTTCCCCCAATGTTGGTGCAACGATTTTCGAGGCCTCAACAGGTAGTCAATCCTCCCGAATGTTGTGTTTAGTGCATTACGATCAATAGGGTGGCAGACACAGCTTCTGTGGAGGCAAGGATCAGTTCTAATGTCCTCTTGTGACTGTGGAACTTCTTCTGTAGAGGCAGGGATACCAAAAATGGTTTGAGTAACTGGAGTCTCTGAGGATGTTGGAACACAAGTTTTAAACAAACCAGGGGAATTTGACCCAGTTAAACGAGTTTGCTTGGCCTGGAATGGTTTCGTTTCCAGATTCAAAGATGGTTGACTTGTCAATCTTCCCGAAAAAAGGGGTTTCAATTGAATTTCTTCCACGATTGAGGATTATGTTAGGTAAACTTGACTCAGGATAGAGTCAAAAGTTGACGAGGTTAAATAGTGATGGTTTTGGGGCACATGGTATTGTGCACCCATGGTATTCTGCCCGTGGTATTATATGTAATGGAGCCTATAAAAGGCCGGAAGGACTTCATTGTAATTGGCCTGGAGGTGAGCGGTGAAGGCTCACTTGGCCGGATTGGCCAGGGGTTTGGCCAAGGATAATGAAATTTCATTATGATTGGGTTTTTCCCCGGATTTGGGGTTTTCCCGGATAAACATGTGTATTTATGTGTTTATGGTTATTGCTGGTTAATTTTATATTTATTACTCTCGGTAATTAATTTATGTTCTTGGGTAAATTTCTTAACAATTGGTATCAGAGCCAAGTTGTGTATTGGCTTCAGAAAAATGCTTTTGTTGCCAAGGGTTTTATTGGCCTGGTGAATGAAAGAGATTTGTTTCACTGCACTCATGGATGTCTAGATCTGAAGCCCATGCGAAACTTCTCTGGAAAAATCAAAGACAAGTTTTTTGAAGTTCACAATGGTAAGTCCGAGAGAGAGGATCAAAGATCTGGGCACAGATCAAATCTAGGTGCAAGTGGTTGGAGAGCAGATCCATAATGTGGCAGGCCTGAGATCCCAGAGAGGGTTTCAAGGACTCATCTCAGAAATTAAAGGCAGTTAAACTTGGCAAGAAGGCAGCAAAGAAACAAAAGAAGGATGCCTGCAATTGAGAGAGGATGGATCAGAATAGCAGCAGCAATAAGCAAAAAAAAAAAAAAA